>JAWNLB010000144.1:1630000-1632500 GCA_035041595.1 Drosophila basisetae | reverse complement strand
GTCTGCGTTCTAAATGTCAAACAAATGACAACAAATTAGTAATGCTCATTATTCAAATGGATTTATTACATTTATCTAAAAAGATGCATGTATTTTATGCTCAAATAAAACTCACCATTTTTCATCAAATTCAAAAAACTTATTAGTTTCAAGTTACCACAATATAAATATGATAATCTGAATACGTTTAAGGCTAGCCAGAGATGTATGAATTACACTCATGCAACAACAATGATATCTTCAAACTCTAACTCTTCCTACACTCAAAAAAAAGAAGAAAATCCTAAACTAAATGCCCAGAATTCAAAGGCCGAGTTTCAATTACAGTTTTGATGTTGAGCGCATTTCAAAGTGTGGAAACTATGCAACAGCAATGATAACTTCACTTCTAACTCTGACCAAAGCCCCACAGCAACCCCCTCAGCTCCAACCCCCTCCCCTAACCAGCTAGGCTAGTTTAAGATTACCATAACAGAGAATTAACAGAAACATTTTTGCGCTTAGGATTCTCAACCTCTGCCCGCAGTTTTGTGCATAGACGAAAGTTTGGAAGAGAGCAAGTGGGGGTGTGGGGGGCAAGCGCAGCTGGCAGCGACGTCGACTGCGAGGTTGTAGTCGAGCAATTACGATTACGCCAACACTGTGCAGAGAGTTAACTGTAAACCGAAGCAGCGTTGGTAATTTTATATTGATATATTTTTATAATCATTTTAACGAGTGAGCGAACGAGTGCGTGTGTATGTGTGGGTGTCTATGTGTGGGTGTGCAAATATACACAGACTGCCTGCCTCTGCCTCTATCTCAGTCTCTCTCTCTCTCTATCTCTCTCCTACTCTCCCACACTCTCTGTCTCCATCTCAGTGTCTCTTCTTACCTCGTTTTTCCCATTACCCCGTTTGTGCGCTGCTCTTCGCTCCACTTCTTTCTCTTCTTCTTCTGTTTTTTTTTGCTCTGTGTGAGTTTTTCGCCAAATGAGCAAAATTAATTTAATGCCGGAGACCCGCGAGAATGACAACAACACCAACAACAACAACGATGACGGCGGTCTCACAACATTTTTGTTGTTGTTGTTGCACGTGTAATCGGATCGGTAAATTGAAATTGTAGCCGCTGGCTTGCAGTTGAGCGCAATGATATTATTAAACAGAAAAATTATTATAATGAATGAGCTGCGTTTGGGATTGGGTTCGGGGTTTTTTTTTAATACTCTGAACCAATTGAAAGCGGACAGAAAGGGGCATGCCGAAACTGTGCGAATGAATGTAGCAGACTAAAGGAATTCTTTTTCTGGATGAACAGACGAGTCGTTATAGCCATGTCCGTCTGTACTGCACGTCTTTCTCGGAGACTATAAACTATGTAGAGGCTTCAAATTTGGAATACAAGTTTTCAATGTTATCTATAACTTACTACGCTTCCAAGACGTTAATGGACACTGATTACTTGTAGAATTTGTAAAGATATCAGCTGGATAGCTTCTATATATCTGTATTGGCTTGTATGCAAGACGTATTCTTAGGTAAAGGGTATCTGCTAGTCGAGCTCTCTCGAATAGAGTTTTCTTGCTTGCTTGAGATTGATCTTGGTTCTGCAACTTTGCTTGAATGCCGTTGAAGTGGGCGTTTCAGGGAACAAAGCTAGGAAACTTATAAATTGTGTGTTTAATTAAAAAAATCTCAAATAATTTAGCGGCCAATATTAGATTAACATCATAATTCAATTATTCATATAGAACACAAATATTACTAATATTTTACACATATGATAGATTATAGTATCAGATATTAGTCATGCTTTAGTTATGAATATGTAGTAAACATTTTAATATTGTTATTTACGATTAAAAGTACAATGATTTATTATAATAAGTATGATTAGAAAAAATCTTTTACTATAAAAAAATAAAAAAAAACTAATTAGATATTTGCTAGTAACAACGCAACGATTTATAATTAATGTTTTAATGGATGCTTTCAAAAGGCCAACCCATTATCCACAGAAGTCACATTGTCATACTCATTATGCTGTCTACACACACAGACACACTCACAGACACACACACACACACAGACAGACACACCCAACAGCTACCCCAGAAAGTATGCAACACTTTCTGTTTATAATAAGTATCAATTAAAAATATTGAAATTTAACCGCTTGATTTGTGCCGGGCTCAATCAGCGGGCCATTATTATAAGCTGCATTTGCTGCAAACCAAGCAACAACAAAATTAATGGAGGGAAGCAAAAAAAAAACGGGAAAGAGAAAGAGAAACGCAAGCCAGAAAACAGACAGCATAATTACAGCCCAACAATAATAATGAAAACAACAACAAACAAACAACAAATACAACATTAACGCGCCTCATGGGTGCAATTCGATAGGACTTTTGTAAGACGATACGCTTCAAGGTTTCCGCTTTATGACAGCGTCGCGTCGTCTGTCCTCTGTCCTCCCTCGCCAGTCCGTCCCAAGCCATACCAAACCGATACCGAACCGA
>JAWNLB010000144.1:0-122500 GCA_035041595.1 Drosophila basisetae | reverse complement strand
TTCTTTCTTTTTGAGGTTATGATGCCATTGTTGTTTTTGTTACGACAGTTTTGTTTTTGCTGTTATGTCGATGAACTCACAACCTTGGCGCGTTTTGTTTGTGTTTGTGTTACTCTTGTTTTTTGCACAGGCAGCAACTAAAACCGAAAGACACATTTTCAACATCATTATCATCATCATCAGAGATCATCATCTGTTTGGGCCTTGTCTAATCGCTCGCTCCGCCAGCGTTTTTTTTTTTTTGTTGGACTACTAACAAAAAGAAGATTATAATTTGAATTTCTGTGAATCCGCCTTTCAATATTTTTTTTTTTTTATTTTTTACAGAGAAGAAACGGCGCATTTACGATGAGTACGGCAAGGATGGGCTGGGTGATCGCGGCCAGACCCGGACGCATTCGGGTTATCATTATACGACGCATGACTTCGATGACTTTGATATAATGGGCGGATTTCCGTTTGTGTTCCGGCCGCCCGAGGAAGTCTTCCGCGAATTCTTTGGCGGCAATTCACCGTTTGCCGAGTTCTTCAGAGGTATGACGACATCTCAAAACCTTATACAGTGGTCGCTTCTCGAAATGTTAGCGGAATTGTAAATTCCATTTTGAATCTCATCTTTTTGGCATACAAAATTCTTCTGCTTACAAAATTTACTATACATGAATATTATATTAAATAAATAAGGCCTCAACTGAAAACTGCTTTCAGCGACAACTGTAGTATCTGTATATCTATGCATAACTATGTAACTATTTATGATTTAAATAAATCCTGTTAAATCTTGCAGATGCCAATGGCTATTCGGCGTCGAATGGGGCCACGAGCAGCACGAGCAGCAGTCGACGTCATCATGCTGGCCAGAATGGTCATCATGGAGCTGCTCGACATCATCACCATCATCATCAGCATAAGATGGCGAGTCCGTTTGGTGCGCCCATGTTCAACTATCAGATGATGGACTGTTTTCTGCCACCCGGCGGCTTCACTACCTTCTCCGCTAGCAATACCGTCTCCGCAGGTGGACACCAGGCGCCAGCGGTTAAGCGTACATCGACCTCAACGGTATTTGTCAATGGCAAAAAATTGATGACCAAACGGTAGGTCAATAAAAATATTAATTTTATTTTTGGACATGGGGAAATCTTTCCAAAACATACATTTTTAAGCATTTATAATTTAATCTTCATTTAACAAATATTTTCATCTAATTTCTTCTCTTTTTGCAGTGTCGTCGAAAATGGCAAGGAAACTGTCTTTTCATATGAAAATGATGTCCTTAAATCAAAGACTGTGAATGGAGTATCCCAAAAGCTCTCTTCAATAGCGAATTAATTAAACAATCTATTAACTGGCAAAACAAACACACACACACAAGATGCAAAACAAAGCAAATAATTATTTAAATTATAATAATAATACAACAAAAAAGGAAAAGCAAAAGAAAAAAGCGTAAATGTTGAGGACATAACAAATAACAAAGAAAAAGTCATAAATTTAAAAACAAAGAACAAGAAGAAGATGAGACGAAGAAAATACATGCAAAATACAAGCAAAATGAGAATAATTAGCGAGCGAGCGAATATTGCTTACTTAAATAATGCTTCGATCATAAATATGTTTAAAGATATTGTTCTACATTAGAATTTAGTTATGTTTTAATTGAAACCGTTTTTGAAAATGAGCAGCAGAGAAGCAGCAACAACAACGGCAACTGCAACAATAATAGAAGCAGCAGCAACAACAAAAGGAAAATCCAGGACAACAAACACAGCAACAACAGCAAATGGCACTAAATTCAATAATCAATAATGGTTAGGAATGTATTTGATTTGAGCGGAATTTAATCTGAAATTCTGGTAAATTTGCTGTCAAGAGTTTGGAGCAACAAAATGCCTAAAAACATAATATATATATATAATATTGAAAAGCCAAACAACAAAGGTAAACCTCCTCAATATATATATATATATTATATACAACTGAAATGCTAAAAATAAAGCACTTAAGCAATTTAGTTGATAAGTTTTTGCTGGATTCTTAACTCTCTCCTCTTAATGTCGTAGTTAGCTACCGTTATTCAATTAAGTTGCCACAATACTTACAACAAGAATCGACTACAACAACAAAAACAAACAACATCAAATTCAGCAGCAGCAAACAACGAAAGCTGCACACTTTTTTGTACATTATTAAAATGCTTAAAATAATCCTAAACAAAACAGCTAAACAGAAAAAAAAACAAAAATATACATACATATAAATATACATATAGTTATAATATTAAATTAATGCAAAAACAAGAAGAAAAAAACATACATTTCGGACATTGAATGTTTGTATTTAATAATAATTTAAACCTTTCTTTTATAGTCTGTAGTCGTTTTTTAAATGCTTAAGCTTAAGAATATTCTTACATAACCTACAAAAAACAAAAACAAAACAACAAAAAAAGAGAACAACAAAAATATAAATGTACACACGTATTTGAGCCGAATAAGATACACACACAAAAACCAACTAATCATAATCGCCCACAATTTAATACTGTGTTCTTAGTAGACCATTCTCTCCTACAACAACAAAAAAATGAGTTGGATATGAAAAAAACAACAACAAAAACAACATTAAAGATAGAAACAAATGCGATCAATTAAACTCAAATTGTTATTTTACTTGGGGGCCGTTTGAATTTTGAAAAGCGCGCGCGCACTTAGCGGTACCTAGCAAAGCAGCGTTGCCACCTCGATGACAGTAAATTAATCGCAACTCGATTGTATCGTTTGATAGCAGCTCGATAACTGCCAGCTGGCGATCACGATAACTTCTTGAGTTGATTGCGAGCTAATGTGCAACACTGCACGCACTTATCACAGATAATTCCTATTAATAAGTTAATTTTTTGTACACATTTTGAACGGTATTACAAGCAATTACATTGACTCTAAATGGCAGCATAATGACGCGCGATGATCACATGAAATGGTATCACGGGCGCTTGACACGCGAGGCAGCCGACGATTTGCTTAAACAAGGTGCGTATTTAACAGCACCAGCAAAACCAACAACTGAGACTCGCCCAAAAAAGTGTTTCATTTTCATTAAGTGCATATTGCAAATTGTTATTTTGGCTTGCAGGTTACGAGGATGGCACATTTCTGGTGCGCGAAAGCAGCACAGCAGCTGGCGATTTTGTGTTGAGTCTGTTGCATCAGGTGAGTGACACATCAACAACAACAGGTTGCAGGCTGCATACATTTGCGTGTCTGCGCGTGTGTGTGTTTTAGTGTTCGATAACACGGTTAATTGATAGACATGATCGTGCATGTCTCAGCTTAGAAATATCAAAATTGATTCACATATTTATATTAATTAATATTATTTGCAGGGCGAGGTGTGTCACTATCAGATTCGACGACATGGCGAGGATGCATTCTTCTCCATCGATGACAAAAGTCAGACGAAAATCTTGCATGGCCTGGAAACTCTGGTGGATTATTATCAACAGGAACCGAATGGTTTGATCACAAAACTGACGGTGCCACTCACTGGCTATGTGCCGCCGCACAATACTCGCAGCCAGGGCGTAACGAATCTGTTGCATCGTGCCACCAGCAAGAACGAGAGCAACGTCGTGTTTGAGCTGCTAAAATGTGGCTATCGCAATTTCGATGCCAAGAATCAGGATGGACAAACGGCGCTCCATTTGGCTGCCCTGTATTGCAATGAGAATATTCTCGAACTGCTGCTGGATGCACACGTTCAGGTCAACAGCGCCGATGCCATTGGCTGCCAGCCATTACATGTGAGTGTGATCCTTACAAGTTATTCAATGGTTCTCCTGCTAAACCTTCCCTTTCCTTTTTTAGTATGCCTGTCGGCAGAAGCCTGCGAGTTTTATACGCATTCTGATCGCCCATCAGGCAAATGTACAGGGACGCAACATTGAGAATGGTTATGTGCCGCTGCACGAGGCCGCCAAGCATGGCAATTTGGAGGCAGTACAAACACTGCTCGAGGCACAGGCGCCACCATTGCCACGCACCAGCTGCGGCGAGTTTCCCTTCGATCTGGCCAAGGAGACGGGCCAAACGGCCGTTGAGGAATTTCTGCTCAACTACAAGTTGCCGCCGGCAAGCACCAGTCGCGAGCAGTGGTACCATGGCACCCTCAAGCGAGACGAGGCCATCTCCATACTAAAACAATTTGCCCATCATCTGCAGCGCAAGCAGGTGGCCAGTGGCCAGCCGGTGGACACAGCCGGTTGCTTTCTGGTGCGCTACTCAGAGTCGCAAGCGGCATCGGGCTATGTGCTCACCCTGCTCACCGCCGATCAGTCGCCCAAAAACTTTCTCATCTCACAAGCGGATCTCTATCAGAACAGTAATGGCAACAAGCTGCCCTCCGGCGGGGTAAGCAATTCAAATTGATAACAATATTTATTTACTTATTTTTGAAATTGCATGTTAATGATTCATTCTTATTGTCAATAATTAATAATTATTGATAAGTGTGCAATTTTAATGATGTGTTTGAAAATATTGTTCCTAACCGATCCGATAATATTTTAAGATTAAATGTCACTAGAATCTACGAATTATTAATCTAACTGATTAATCTTAGTAAAAATGGGACAATAATATATATTATTCAAATTCGGATCAGCCCCTCGAGCTTCTCCCCTATCAATAGTTCAATATTTGCCCTTCTACGACTGCGACGCAGATTTAAAATCAGTTTTTATTCGTCAATATTTGCTATTTTTTCTTATCTGCTTAATGTTATTTGTCTTTCAGTCGAAATTCCTGTACATTGACGATGGTCCGTATTGGCCGAGTTTGGAGCATTTGGTGGCGCATTTTATGCGCTTCTCCTACGGCCTGCCCGTCAGTCTAAAATATCCGGTGGCGCCGCAGCCCAAGCCGGAGGTGCCCTCCTTTGCCACAATACCCCGTGTTACGCACAAGCAAGCAACGGATATGCCCAGTCCGCCGCTCAGCAGCATGCCGCCCAATCCCATCGCAGTGCCAACGCCCGGCAAGCAGAAGAAGCAGAAGGAGAACGTTAGCTCCATGTTTAATACGCTGCGCAGTCCCAAGAAGAGTCTCTTCGACATGAACAGTCTGCGCAAGAGTAAATCGAAGAATAAACGCAGCGAATCCGAGAGCAGCATCAGCTTTGAGGCAGCCGCCGCCAGGGCCAAGGAGGAGCTGCAGGCGGCTGCTCCGATGCTCAAGAATCTCTCGTTCTCAACGGACTTTAGCAACTTTAATGTGGACAACGATTATGTTGGTGGAGATGTGTACAATGTGCCAAGGAATAATACAGCGGTTGAGGTGCCACCAATTGCCAATAAGACTGAGGCAGAAGTCGAGTATTTCACCAAGAGCGACGTGGCCATTGAGCGGGAACGTCTCGCTGCACTCACCGCCAATGGTTACTTGCCCACAATGGATGTGCACATGCTGCTCGATCAGCCCATCAAGCCGCTCGACTCGAAGCAGATGTCGCGCCTCGACTCGATTATATCCACTGGGTCTACAGAGAGCGAAATGGCTGGCTATCTGCAGTGCAAGTGCAGCGGAGGAGCAGCAGGAGCCAGTGTATCGGGACTCGGTGGCGATGAGTTGGCCGCCGCCAAGCAACGATTCTTTATACATCGCGATCAGTTGGAGTGCGGACCGGAAATTGGAGCCGGTGACTTTGGCTCCGTTTACAAGGGTTGGCTGCGTCGCGGTTCCGAGGACAGTCCTCGTCTCGAGGTGGCCATCAAAACGCTGCGCGACGAGGAAGAACATGCCATCAACAAGCAGGACTTTCTGCGTGAGGCATCTGTGATGATGCGATTGGAGCACAAGTGCATCGTGCGACTCATTGGCATCTCCAAAGGTGATATGCTGATGATGGTCCAGGAATTGGCGCCACTCGGCTCCATGCTGCAGTACATCCTCGATCACAGTGCCGAGCTGAAGGTCAACAACGAACTGAAGCTCTGGGCAACGCAAATCGCAAGCGGTAAGCATGAATACAACATTTTATTTGAATTTCTAAAGGTTTCAATTAAATAATTATTTGCCGCTCTGCTTCAGGCATGCATTATTTGGAGACGCAGCACTTTGTGCATCGCGATTTGGCTGCACGCAACATACTGTTGACATCCCGGCAGCAGGCGAAGATTAGTGATTTTGGAATGTCGCGTTCACTGCGTGCTGGCAGCGATGAGTATCATTTCACGCAAGGTGGACGCTGGCCCATACGCTGGTATGCGCCGGAGAGCTTCAACAATGGCATCTTCTCGCATGCCAGCGATGTTTGGTCCTTTGGTGTCACGCTGTGGGAGATGTTTGCGCTGGGTGCACCGCCATATGGCGATATATTGAATAAAGATGCCATCGAGCTTGTCGATAATGGACAGCGTTTGCCCCAACCGGATCTGTGTCCGGCGTACATTTATGCCGTCATGCACAGCTGCTGGCAGTATCATCCCAGGGAGCGGCCCACCTTTGCCTATCTCATGGAGTTCTTCAGTCGCGATCCCGAGTACCAGAATCTGCCGGAGGTGGTGCAATCGGTGCATATCTAGGCCAATCTCCAATTGCTTCTAGTCCAGCTCCCACTCCTCGTCCACATCTCCTTCCTTAAGAGTGCAATTTCTTTTATTACGATTACTACATGTATTGATTTTTTTGATATCTTGGTTAATTCCAATTTCTAACGTATTATTGTTATACATTTGTTTATATATATATATATATCTACTTGTACCATATGTCAATCTATATATATATATATATCCATATATAAATATATATGTATTTTGTGTAATCTATGTGAACAATTTGTGTCAAATAGCGAACAAGTGTGCCTTACATTATTTTATAACAATTAACCAATATGCAATAAAATGTTGCATAAACGTACATAATTCATTCGTTTTATTCATTATTATAAATAGAGAAAAAAGGCAGTTTTTATGCACATTTCATGTAACTCATTTATTATAAAACGATTTGATATATAAAATAGAAAGTCAATATGTAATTGATAATGCTCCTACATGCTATATTAATTCAGATATATAAATCAGGTGTACAACTATATATATATATAAAATGGGTTGAGCAGAGACAACGGACAGATAATGCAAATATGTAGCTCTGCTAGCAAAACAAGAATCAAATCGAACCGTTCATCGCCTGCTGCACATTCGAGGTGGAGACCAACTTGAGGGCGCCAATGATGCCGTTCAGATTGTGCTCGTTATATGCCTGGCCCTCGAGGGGAGTGACCACGGGCACCAGCTGACCGCTCTGCGGCAACTGGATGCCAATCTGTGTCATCAATCCCTGCAACAAATCATTATAAAATTACCAAATGCCAACAGTTTCAAAGATTTGTCAAAACTTACGCCTTCAACTTCAACGTTCAGCTTTAGTTTCACGCCATGCTCATCGCCCTTCAGTTCGAGCTCCTTTTCCACCGTGAACTTGGGTGTCTTGCCAATAACCCAGTTCCAGGAGCAATAGTTGTCGCGCAGTTCCTCGATGCCGGGGAACCATTTCTCCGTCGGATTGACCAACTGAAAGCCACGCTGATTCATTGTTTGTGCGCTGCCACCATCCTCCAGAGCAGTCGCTACCGTTCTCAGGTATTCATAGCCGACGGCTGAGAGCAACTGCGGCACATTCACATTGCGATTAACATCGACCAGATTGCGAATGGGCGACGGAACGGATGCAGTGGCGCGACTAATATAATTGGCCGGCTCCTTGACCAAGGACTCGCCCAGGTGCAACTTATTGGCGCTAGCCAGAATGGTGCAATGATGATACGCATTGGGACGTCCCAGCTTAGCAGCAGTGCCAGATATCTGCGCAAATATTTATGAAATATAAATTACAAATAATATAACTGATTAAGTAATATAATATAAATTAATGTAATAAATAATAGAAATGCAAATTAATATATTATTTAATCAAATATATGATTTGAGCAACCATTTATAAATCAGTCATTTGAATGAAATTGTGTTTTTCTAGAATTGTTGGCGAATTGCGGGGTCACTTCAAAAGGTCATACGTTTCCAGATGTACGGCCATTTCGGCTGATAAGACTGATAAGCCAATGGGCAATAATATGAAAGCACATGTCTAACCTTTTTGTTGGCGATAACGATATCGTCGCGATCATTGATCTCCGCCTTGATGGCCCACTCGCGGAACAAAGCCCGCGTCACAATATTTAAATTGTATTTGCGATCATAGCGCTCGCGGGGCGTGAAGAATGTGCAATTGAGATTGCCGCGATCATGATAGACAGCGCCGCCGCCACTGTTCCGTCGCGCCAACGTGATGCCGCGCTCCATCAGCGCGGAGACATTCGCCTCGGTGAAGGGATTCTGATGGCGTCCAATGACAACGCACGGCTCGTTGGCCCACAGGAGCAGCACATGATGATGCCCAAAGTCAAAGTTCTTGTACAGCCAATCTTCCAGCGCCAAGTTGGTGAAGATGTCATGCGATTGCGATATGAACACCGATTTCTTGATATCCCCATCAGCAATTGACTTGAGCTTCTTATCAGTTGTCATCGTCTTAGTAGCAGTTCCAGTTACATTTACACTGTTATCGCTGGCACTGATGTTATCGCTTGATTTGTGTCGCATGATTTTTGTTGACGATGCGCCCAGGCCCTGCAGCAGCAGACGCAGTTGGCTCGAATTACGACGCAATAAACTCATTTTATAAAATTTTAAAACTTGAAAGTTGGGCAAAAAAAAACAAATTTCAACTGTTTTCTTGCTGTTATTGCACAATTTATGTGCACTGCTCGGTTCGCTGTTGTTGTTACGCTCTTCTTACAAGGAAGTCAATTGGGCGCTGTTGCTATGGTGCTCGGTCTCTCACTCTATCTCTCTCGATTGCTCTACTGTGACGGCAATGCACTTGCTGCTCAATATTTGCATTCGTTGTTACCAAAACAAGGTCAATTGCCACAGCGCGTCAGCAACGTCTGCTAATTAATATTTGTCTTTAACAGCCGAAGAAGCGATTCGTTTTTTTCTTCAGTTTTCTTCTTTTTTTTTTTTGTTCGCAGGTTATGTTGAATCTTTAAGTGTCTATTTGTTTATATGTCTATGCCTAGGCGTGTGTAGTATTGACTGTATTAATTATTATCTGTATCGTGTCTATTTTAGCTTATTATATTTTTGCTTCTTCTCTTTCTATCTCTTTCTTGTTTGCTCTGCTCGAAGCACGTATTCCTTTTGGTTTATTGCTTTTTGGTTGCTGTTGTTTTGGACTTTAGAGCGTAGATTCTTCTGCTGCTGCTGTGTTTGCAGCGACGGAGCTGGCGGAGATGAGATACTCGTGGAGGGCGGGTGTCTGGTGGAGCCACTTAAAGGTTTGATGCAGTCCGCAGACACGTTTACGGAGACCCAAGCAGTCCTTGTTGGTGCACCACTTCACTTGCATGCTCTGCTTCACATCCATCCAAGCACCGATTTTGGCCAGACTCTTTTATCTAGCCAAGAATAAACGCCTGCTACGCAATATGGCACAATGCGAAAAGTTATTAATAAAGAGACAACCGTTGCTTCCAAATTCCTTGGAAATTTTCCACTCTTTGTGCCGTGTGAAGGCTGTTGCGGGGGGTGGTGCGATGCGGTGGAACGAACGCGGTGTATTACAAAAAAATAATACAATCACAGAGACAAGAGCACAGTCGGCTATGAGCGGTAAATGTTGGGCGAACTGAAAATCACGTCTGGTTTATATTGGCGCAAGATTAGCACTGAGTAAAGCCCATTTGGTGGAGAATGGCAATTTCTACTAGCATTAATGTGCTCACTTTGGCTCCCCATTTTCAACATAGCTGCTCCTCACTTAACAGTGAGGCTTCTGCTAGGGCATATGCACATGCATTTTAAATGTAATAAAAGTTAACTGTTGAATTGCTGTACGCATTCAATTAATTCTGATTTAATTCCTCTTTACTACAAAAATTGGACGACAAATATTTGGGTGTTTTGGGGCTGGCGGCGTGTGTGTGTGTGAATGCTAAATCAGCTAACACGCGTATTACGAATAATTCCATTAAATTGTGTAGCTAGCAAGGCATTCGCGTTCGGTATTCTTAGCTTAATTCGAGCAGCACTTAAGTCGTGTGGTTGGCATTCTCAGTTGGGTATTCCGCCATTATTGATGTATTCGGCTTCTAGCGGATCAATTTTTTTGCGGGCAAAACGCG
Source organism: Drosophila basisetae (assembly GCA_035041595.1). Lineage (NCBI taxonomy): Eukaryota > Metazoa > Arthropoda > Insecta > Diptera > Drosophilidae > Drosophila > Drosophila basisetae. The sequence continues at coordinate 112,252 of JAWNLB010000144.1, read as the reverse complement.
CAGGGAGCTCCCAGTCCTCAATCGCCGGTCCACTTGTGACCTGATGGGGGCGAATCGAATAAGCGATCATTAGCCAAAGTTTACAAAGATTTATGCGTAGTTTTTAAGAAAGAAAAGATGATGCAGTAGATGGGCTATAAAGTTAACCTTTTTGCCTCCCGACTCCGTTGAACTTGCCTGCTGACTTGGGCTCGCCTTGCTGCCTGGTGCCGCCAAAGCGCCCTTGCGGAATTGAATGAGGGGCACTCGTTTCGTTAATGCAACTAAATTTAGACGCACCATTATTGATTTCAAAATTGATTTACTTTTCAGGGCAAAAAAGTGCCGAGCTAAAGTTACGTCAAATCAGCTGAGCGTAAATCTTGAATAGTATTGCCACACCGTTTCGATATGAATGTTATTCACCCGGAACGTTGACAAGCAAAGTGTTGCCACTCACAGAGGTTCTGCGCAGAAAACAAATTTGTTTGCATTTCTTAATTGTCAAATTTGTCAATTAACTTACCAAAAGTCCTTTTCAAGCTGGTCAGCGCTATGAGCGTCGCAGGCGGCTCCATTAGCACCGCTGCAGGCAACGCCGGCAAGAACAATGCACTACCAATGGCACAGCTCGCAGATGGCTGGCTGGAACTAGAATCTGATCCAGGTCTTTTCACACTGCTCCTGGAAGATTTTGGCTGTAAGTAAATGGGGTTAAAATGGCGACATTATTTTTAAAACTCACTGCTGTCGTTCATTACCAGGTCACGACGTGCAGGTTGAAGAGGTCTATGATCTGCAAAAACCCATTGAGAGTCCCTATGGATTTATTTTCTTGTTTCGCTGGATCGAAGAGCGACGGGCGCGGCGCAAAATAGTGGAGACAACTGCCGAGATATTTGTCAAGGATGAGGAGGCCATATCGAGCATATTCTTTGCCCAGCAGGTGGTGCCAAATAGCTGTGCCACCCATGCGCTGCTCTCTGTGCTGCTCAACTGCAACGAAAACAATCTGCAGCTGGGCGAGACGCTGGGTCGCCTCAAGGCCCACACCAAAGGCATGAGTCCCGAGAACAAGGGTCTCGCCATTGGCAACACGCCGGAGCTGGCGTGTGCCCACAATTCGCATGCCATGCCCCAGGCACGTCGTCGTCTAGAACGAACAGGTGCTGGTGTCGCCAGTTGCCGTTTCACTGGGGAAGCCTTTCACTTTGTCAGCTTTGTGCCCATCAATGGGCAACTATTCGAGCTGGACGGCCTCAAGCCGTATCCCATGAATCACGGCTGCTGGGAGGAGCACGAGGACTGGACGGACAAATTCCGGCGTGTAATGGCCGAGCGTCTGGGCATTGCCACCGGTGAGCAGGATATACGTTTTAATCTGATGGCTGTCGTCCCAGATCGACGCATTGCCATCACACACAAGCTAAAGATGTTGCGCACCAATCAGGCCATCGTGTCCGGCACACTGCAGAAACTGCTCAAGGCCGATGAGCAGGGCGAGCGCGATGAGCAACAGCGTCCGGATACGCCCACCACATTGTTGGAGCCCAGTGCGTTTACGGCGCGTGATTTGCAATCTTTGCTCAAGAATCTGGACACGGAAATAGCCATCAATGAGCAGCACTTGGCCGATGAAAATGATCGCCGGCAAATGTTCAAGGTGGATGCAAGTCGTCGCACACACAACTATGACAAGTTCATCTGCACATTCCTCTCCATGCTGGCGCATCAAGGCGTCCTGGGCGAACTGGTCAGCCAACATCTGCTACCGTCCAAGAAGATTGCCAATCGCTTGAACCGACAGACCAACGCTGCCGCTGCAGCTGCCAATGCGGCCAACACTAATGTGGCTGGAACCAATGCAGCTGGCTCCAAATCCCAGCAGCAGCAGCAGCAGGCACAACAACAACCACAACAGACCCAAACAGCGAAGAATGGCAAGTCGCCTGGAAAGACGCCAGGACGAAGGCGCAAGGGACGCAACAAGTGCAGGAAACGCAAGTGATGCGAGTCTCGATTATAAACCCATAAACTTAACTTAATCCACATAGCTGTTAAATTTAGTTTAAATTGAATTCGAATTGCATTTTTTCGATTTTTTATTTTGATCATCTTTTTTAATATTAAAAAACATGTAGTTCTCATGTGATTAAATGTTTCAAGACCTTTTTGGCATTTAAAGGACTTAAACTATATATATATATATATATATATATATATATATATATATATATATATATATATATATATATATATATATATATATATATGTATATGTACGTATGTGTGTGTGTCAGTTTGCTTGATGTCTTTATATTTATATATATATATATATTTCTATATACGAGTATGTATATTGATTCTGCATCAAAGTTGAAAATATGTATTCCTGAAATAAAATCGAGAAATTGACGTTTTGAGTTTCTGTTTCCAAATTCAAATGGTTGTATCTTCGCCAATAATTTCCCAAAGTCCGAATTTCTTCCAACGTTATGAAGCCCTTTTTATATATTTTGATTCTGCATCAAAAGTTGAAAATACGTTTTTATGAAATGAAATCGAGAAATTGACGTTTTGAGTTTCTGTTTCCAAATTCAAATGGTTGTATCTTCGCCAATAATTGCCCAAAGTCCGAATTTCTTCCAACGTTATGAAGCCCTTTTTATATATTTTGATTCTGCATCAAAAGTTGAAAATACGTTTTTATTAAATGAAATCGAGAAATCGTTTTGAGTTTCTGTTTCCAAATTCAAGTGGTTGTATCTTCGCCAATAATTGCCCTAAGTCCGAATTTCTTCCAACATTATAAAGCCTAACATATGTATATTGATTCTGCATCAAATTCTGGAAATAAAATCGAGAAATTGACGTTTTGAGTTTCTGTTTCCAAATTCAAACGCTTATATCTTCGCCAATAATTGTCCAAAGTCCGAATTTCTTCCAACATTATGAAGCACTTTTTATATATTTTAATTCTGCATCAAAAGTTGAAAATACGTTTTTATGAAATGAAATCGAGAAATTGACGTTTTGAGTTTCGTTTCCAAATTCAAATGGTTGTATCTTCGCCAATAATTGCCCAAAGTCCGAATTTCTTCCAACATTATGAAGCCTAACGTACGAGTATCTATATGGTAATTGTATAACAGAAAAAATGAACCATTTTGTTGGCTTTCTATTTGTTTTTCGCCTTTTTCTTTTCAGTTAGCGCAATCTTAATGTATGTATATATTGTTGTGATCAACAAAACAAAAACAATGCATTCTAGCTATAAATGAATATATATATAAATATATATATATGCGAGTTTATATAAACTATGAAAATAAGACATTTGACTGGCGCCCATCAAATGGTTTAACAAACAGAATTCTTCACTACACACAGTGACAATTGTTTATGTTGCTTTGATTTGTTTTTTTTTTGTTGGGAGGGGGGGGGGGGGGGGGGTTCTGTGCTTTCTATAGCTGGTGATGATTAGGGTTAGGAGGATGCTTGCTAGTATTTGTATAGTTTGTTCCTTTGTTTTTGACAGACTAAAGCTAAAATGTGTGTTTGTTCCTCATGTTTTTTTTAATGCCGTTTATCACCTAAGGATATGGCCGTAGTATATAGTATAGTAATATTTAACGATACATATGTGTGTGTGTGAGCAGTACAAGAGCAGCCTTTAGAAAAAAGCATAAATAATTATGCTTTATTTTTTTTAGTTTGTGTGTTATCAGATTCGGTTGTTTCTTTGTTCCACAACAAAATTAAAGACACTTTTCCGTTACGAATTTTGCTTACGACACCGAATTAAACTTTGCAATGTTGACAACACTCAACAGATGACAATTTTGTGACGTTATGTGTGTGTTGTTCATGAAATTGTAGTAGTATTTAATATTTGTAGTTATTGGTGTTTGTTGTGTTCTTGTTGCAATAGTTGCGTTGTTCAACTGGAAACCGTCGCAGTTGCAGTTGCAGTTGTCTCCTCGCCTCCACCATTTGCCAGCTGCACGGGCGTTTCGCCAGCTGCCGGTGCTGCTCCAGCTGCAGCTGCTCCTTCATCCTTGGTTGTCTCTGTCGCATTCTCATTGTTATTGGCAGCTGCCACAATGGTTTTGAGTGCATCGGTTATCTCATTCTCATCGGTATTCGTCTTCAAATGCTTTTCAATCTCGCTGCGAACCTTCACAATATCCTTTTGGCTGCGACATCGTAGAGAATTGAGAATTAGTTAACAATTCAGCTGGATTATAATGCAAGAACCAACCTGATATGCACAAAGAGAATGCCATTGATTGTGTTCAACATTTCGAGGACGGATCCCATTGAGGGTGGCGTTATGTGGATGGGCGGCAAATCGCTGGTCAGCTTGCCATTGGAGTAGATGTCGTTCATCTTGCGCTGCAGCGCGACAGCCTCGTGGGTCAACAGACGCAGACACTCCGCCGACTCGCGCGTTTTCTCGTGCTTCTCACCCATCTGGAAATGAGTTGATTAACTGTTGCCATTGTTGTATTTGATATGGCACAACTTACCTGTGACTTGTATATGGAGTACGTCTCCTTCTCGTTGCTCAGCGCTGAACGGAAATCGCCCATGCAGGATTGGGTGCGTGCCATCAAATGATAGCTGACAGCCACATGCATTGCCTTATCCCCAAAGTATTTGCGATTCAGCTTCAAGGCGTGCTCGATGAAACGTAGCGACAGCTCATATTCCCCTAGAGCATGCAGGATTAAGCTGATGTTGCTCTGCAATCGAATTGAACTTGTAATAAACAAATTGCTAAAAAGTTACTGCCTGCAACTCACATCGATGAGTGCCACCTCGGGATGATCCTCGCCGCAGATGAGCACCAGTAGATAGCGTGCGCGATAGAGCAGCTTCAGGGACATGCCCACGTGTCCATTGGCAAACGAGTAGAGTGACAAATGTGTCTGCACAATAAGAGACAAACAGATTAGACTTTCTATTTATGTATACGAGGTGTGTTCAAAAAGTATCGCGAATTTTGAATTTTCGCTGGTTACGTATAATCGCATTTCGATTTTTTTGTAGCGTTATGTTGGTACTCATGTCTCTCACTTATGCCGACAAGCTCGGCCATTTTGAATGTTCACTTAATTGTTGACAGCTGCTTTGCTTGCACGTGTTTTGGATCGTCTTCGATTTTTACCTATTCAAAAAAATGGATCAAAGAACCTGTATCAAATTTTGTGTGAAAAACGAAATTAAGTGCGCGGATGCATTCCGAATGTTGATTGTGGCATACGGAGAAGCTACCTTGGACCGAAGCAACGTTTATCGGTGGTACAAAATGTTCTCAGAAGGCCGAGAAGATGTGAACGACGAAGAGCGTGCCGGACGCCCAAGCACTTCAACAACAGACGAAAAAATTAATGGAGTGGAGAAAAAAAAAAAATTAGAGAAGTTGCTGAGGAGCTAGACATATAGATTGGCTCATGCCATTGAGATTGGCTCATGCCATGAGACGGGTAGCCGCGAAATTCGTACCAAAATTGCTCAATTGCGACCAAAAACAGCATCGCATGAACATTGCTAATGAGATGTTGGACTCTGTCCGCGACGACCCAAATTTGCTCCAGAGGGTCATAACTGGTGACGAATCGTGGGTTTATGGTTACGACGTGGAAACCAAAGCTCAATCATCTCAATGGAAGCTGCCGCACGAACCAAGACCGAAAAAAGCGCGCCAAGTTCGGTCGAATGTGAAAGTTTTGCTGACAGTTTTCTTCGATTGCAGGGGCGTGGTGCATCATGAGTTCTTGCCACAGGGTAGAACGGTCAATAAGGAATATTACCTGCAAGTCATGCGCAATTTGCGCGAAGCAATCCGCCAGAAACGCCCGGATTTGTGGAAGAACAAAAATTGGCTTTTGCACCACGATAACGCCCCTGCTCACACATCGTTGCTTGTGCGCGCCTTTTTGGCCAAAAACAACACACTAATGATGCCGCAGCCACCGTATTCCCCAGATCTGGCCCCCTGTGACTTTTTCTTGTTCCCTAAACTGAAGAGGCCCATGAAAGGACGACGTTACGCTACGCTTGACGAGATAAAGACGTGATCGAAGGAGGAGCTGAACAAGATAAAAAAAATGATTTTTTGAAGTGCTTCGAAGATTGGAAAAACCGTTGGCACAAGTGTATAATATCTCATGGGGATTACTTTGAAGGGGACAAAATAGATATTCATGAATAAATAAATATCTGAAAAAACACAAAATTCGCGATACTTTTTGAACATATATGAATATATATCAAATCAGGCACTCACGTATTCCAAAATGGTTGAGGGATGATCGATGCCATTGACACGCTCGCTCATGATGACGGCGCGCTGTTGAATGGCCAATGCATCGCCGGCATCGCCGAGCAGATAGCTGAGACGGGCGAGCATGCGCAGACAGGAGCCATTCTCCTGATGCATTGCACCGAAAACATTGTTCAGCAAATTGAGCGCCTCGCTAATCAGTTCGTAGCCCTCCTTGAGCAGACCCTGCTGGATCTTGGCCTGACCCGTCGTATAGAAATTGTAGGCATCTGTGGCACGTGGACTGATGTGCTTGACAACGGGGAACACATTCACGATATCATCGTCGCCAAAGGTGGGCTTGTGCTTCGACTCAAAATTATATTCGCGCAGCAGCACCTGGATGCCCACCTTTAGGCAGAAGGCGCGCAGCAAGCTGATCCGCAAGAAACCATACTTGGCACCCGCCGTCTCAATGGAGTCACAGTCCAGCTCAAAGTTCCAATAGGACTTCGTCTCCTTGCGTATCTGCTGCCACAGAGATCGTGGCGTGACCAGTGTCCAATCCGTACTGCTGTTGTTCGATGCACTCGAGGATGATGCGGCTCCTGCAGCAGCAGCTGTCGAGTTGTTGCTGTTGTGGTTGTTGCCACCGTTCTGTGTGGATGCCGCAGCAGAGGAGGACGATGACGATGAGGACTGTGGTTTGGCTTGGCTCTTGGAGGATTTGTTGTGTTTGTTGTGCTTGCCACCATTGTTGCGCGATTGCTTCTTGTGCACCTCCTCGCTGCTGACGGCGGGATTCACTGGTCCCGTCGTCAACAGACAGTTGAGAAAGTGACTAATTGCCGCAGACAGATGCAGTGGCTCCGTGCTCTGCATATACGTGTAATAGATGTGCTTTGTGGCACGCACAATCAGCTCGAGGATGGCAATGCGATGCAGATAATCCATGCGTGGCATCTGACCGAGCATCTTTATCACCTTGCCCAGGTAGCGAACATTGATGCCATGGCTGTGCAGGGATTCGGTCAGGCTCTGGCCATCAATGGGTGGCGACGAGTGCGCCGTGTGCTCCTTGATGAACGCGGGTATTTGCTTCAGCACCAGAAACTCGGCGGCATCCTGAACGAGACGCTTTTGCTTCGCCAGCGATTGACCGCCGCCATCGGGTCCATCGATGTGACGTATGCCCGGCGAGAAGACATCCGGATTGAAACGGAAATCAAACTCCTTCTCCTTGAGGGAGCCAACAGCGGCACAGGCCCGTTTCACCACCTCAGCGGCCTGCACCTCATTGGAGACTGCCACATTGGATTGGGCCTCACGTATCGCATTCACCATGGCCTCAGCACTCTTCGTCTCAGTGGAACTGGGATTGGGCTTTGCTTCTTTATCCTTCTCTTTCTCCTTGTCCTGCTCCTTCTCCTTCGGGTCTTTCTCTGCCGTCTGCTCCGTGGGCTTCTCAGTTGGCTGCTCTTCCTTTGGCTCCTCCAGCTGCTTCTCTGTGATGACGGGCAAGTCTTTGTCCGCCTGTTTTTTGGCATTCAGGCGCTGCAGATGCGCTGCAGCAATGCGTATGAAGGTCACATAGCGATCCTCGATGAAGGCCTCGAGCAGCTCCTGGCGCAGGCAGCACAGCTTATGGCGATGCTCAATGGGGAAGCCCATCTCGCTGAGGTCCTTGCTTATCTGCACATCCTCCAGCTTCAAAAAGTTCACATCCGGCGGGAACGTGCGCAACAGATCGAGTATATAGTGCCGGCCATCGTTGCCAATGATGCCCTTACACTCCACCGAGGAGCACAGCTCGACGGGCTCATCCCTCTCATTCAACACCGAATGCGGTAGGATCTTCAAGTGTTTGCCAGCCAGACGCAGTAGCTCCAAATATTTGGGATGACTGAGCACCGTTTTGCCAAAATCAATGGAGCCATAGACAACAGACTGTTCCTGCTCCCGCTCCAAGATACCGGGTATGATGGACTGGGCGGTGACACGATAGCCCCGATAATCAATCACAACGGTGCCGAGGGTGTAGAGACCCTCCACATCGACAGCATTGTAGACGCGGACACCATGCAGATCATAGCGTGGCGCCACAAACGCGGCATGATCTCCACCGAGCTCCTTGTAATGATCGCGCACATCGAAACCAAGCGAGAAGAATATATTGTTCCAGATGAACATTTGCATTTTAGCATCCTCGCCGGGATTGATGGCTAGGACATTGCCATCGATGACGGCCATGGCGCCGCGTGTGGCAGCTGTCACAAAATCTCCATGCACCTTAAATATAGCACGCTCGCGCAGCAAGCGCTCTGGCAGTGTCTTCCTGGGCAGTTCCCGAGTCGTCTGCAGCTCCTCGTTCCAATCGCGCGTCTGACCAGGAATATGCTCCTCATAGCTGGAAGGGAATGGAGAGAAAGTAAGTAAAATATGACTAATTTAATTGCTTCAATTTACCCCAGCTTGGAGCTAAAGGCATCCTCGGCTCGTATGGCGTCCACGGTGTGCTCCAATTGTGGTGCCGACCACTGATAGACCTGATAGGGTGTCGCCACCCGTTCGAAGGCATGACGCATGGTGCGACGCTTCTGGATGGCCTGGAAGGCACGTCGGAAGGAAGGTGAGATGTGCGAGAGTAGATCGATGAGCGAGTGACTCAAATGGCTGGGATTGTCGGGCTTCGGATTGAAATTGTCGTCGGTGGACTGATTGATGTAGAAGCCTTTGGAGCAGGCCGAGATGTGAAAGCGTTTATCCTCCATTGTGACCACATACAGATACATGAGATCACCGTGCAGTTTGCGTGGACCCGGCGGTGGATTCCATGCGGATGTGGTCAGCACTTTGAGGGCCTGTGGTCCCTTCGCATTCTTAATGTTCGGATGCAGTGGCAACAGCGGCGGCTCACGCACTCCGGGCGTCACATAATCGGGCGGTGTGCAGTCCACGGAATCGGGACGTGTTCGCTTCTTGTCCAGCAGATCGCCCTGTGTTATCGTATTCAAATAGGTGAGCGAGGTGCAATCGATTCCATTGTATGCGTCCGCCGGATCCAGATTCTTGAGCAGATCGCGCACATGACGGACATGGATGCGCGCCTCGCGCATTGTGTACGGCTCCTCGACGACGCGTATGGTGGAGCCCTGCTCCAACGGTTCGATTGTCTTCAGCTCGGCGAAATTGTCCAGTGTCACGTTGTCCAGCTGCAGGGAGAAGCAAGTGCGATGGCATGTCTCCTCGCGATCCATCAGCAGCTGATGGATCTCCTGCACCAGCTCCATGCTCGACAGCTGCACGGAGAGCACATCTGTGCCGGGACTGCTAATGTTCACTGTGATGCCAATGTCATTCAGCGCGTCCAGATCAGCATCATCTCCAGCTGCTACTGCCGCCGCAGCTTCATCGTCGGGAGTAACGCTCTTCTCCTCAGCTGCTGATGTTGCCTTGTCCGGCTTATCGGCAAGCACATTTGCGTTGGCATCAGCAGCATCAGCATCTCCATCGCCAACACCATTTACCGCATGGCCATTGCTCAACGCGGCGCCTGCTTCAGCCTCAATTGCGTCTTGTTGGGGCGGGCTTTTGTTGCGATTCTTCTTGCCTACAAATAAACATCAATTGTTATTACAATTGTGGTCAAGGCTCAAACAGCAAATTTACAACTCTATTGTTTGTGGTGTTTTCTATGTCTATCTTTGAGGGGTTTTCCATTCAGAATAGTTGATGAACTCGTTACATAACTGTAAACAGCATGTGAATATGTAGATTCTCTTATTGTTTCTCAGCTGCTAATACTTGGAAATAGTTCGAAGAATAAGAGTCGTGATTAATACGTTAAACATGCAATGTATGCATGCATGTGTTGTCATCTGATTTTTTTAAGTTTTGAAATCCCTATGAAATTGATCCATATAACAGATAGCAATTACTATTTTATATTTTTAGTTAAAATATATCATTCGCATTTAAAAGAATTAAAAACCTTGGAAATTGCAGCCTTTCAAACATATTATTTAAAGTGAGATGATAACATTTAGAGAAAAACTGTGCAATCTTATTTATAACACATTCTAAGTTGTGTTTACGAGGGAACCAAAACCGGTTATATAATTAACATATAATTATTTAAAAACAAAAACAACGATACCAACAAAACAAGCTTTTATTGTTGCTTTTATAGGTCATTTCAATTAACTGAACCGGGCAAAGTGCAAGAATTCGTCAAAGGGCAATCACATCGCATCGACCTGACCTCACCTACGAGGTGTGTTCAAAAAGTATCGCGAATTTTTAATTTTCGCGGGTTACGTATAATCGAATTTCGATTTTTTTGTAGCGTTATGTTGGTACTCATGTCTCTCACTTATGCCGACAAGCTCGGCCATTTTGAATGTTCACTTAATTGTTGACAGCTGCTTTGCTTGCACGTGTTTTGGATCGTCTTCGATTTTTACCTATTCAAAATAATGGATCAAAGAACCTGTATCAAATTTTGTGTGAAAAACGAAATTAAGTGCGCGGATGCATTCCGAATGTTGATTGTGGCATACGGAGAAGCTACCTTGGACCGAAGCAACGTTTATCGGTGGTGCAAAATGTTCTCAGAAGGCCGAGAAGATGTGAACGACGAAGAGCGTGCCGGACGCCCAAGCACTTCAACAACAGACGAAAAAATTAATGGAGTGGAGAAAATGGTATTGGCCAATCGTCGAATCACCGTTAGAGAAGTTGCTGAGGAGCTAGACATATCGATTGGCTCTTGCCATTCGTTTTTTATCAATGATTTGGGCATGAGACGGGTCGCCGCGAAATTCGTACCAAAATTGCTCAATTGCGACCAAAAACAGCATCGCATGAACATTGCTAATGAGATGTTGGACTCTGTCCGCGACGACCCAAATTTGCTCCAGAGGGTCATAACTGGTGACGAATCGTGGGTTTATGGTTACGACGTGGAAACCAAAGCTCAATCATCTCAATGGAAGCTGCCGCACGAACCAAGACCGAAAAAAGCGCGCCAAGTTCGGTCGAATGTGAAAGTTTTGCTGACAGTTTTCTTCGATTGCAGGGGCGTGGTGCATCATGAGTTCTTGCCACAGGGTAGAACGGTCAATAAGGAATATTACCTGCAAGTCATGCGCAATTTGCGCGAAGCAATCCGCCAGAAACGTCCGGATTTGTGGAAGAACAAAAATTGGCTTTTGCACCACGATAACGCCCCTGCTCACACATAGTTGCTTGTGCGCGCCTTTTTGGCCAAAAACAACACACTAATGATGCCGCAGCCACCGTATTCCCCAGAGCTGGCCCCCTGTGACTTTTTCTTGTTCCCTAAACTGAAGAGGCCCATGAAAGGACGACGTTACGCTACGCTTGACGAGATAAAGACGGGATCGAAGGAGGAGCTGAACAAGATAAAAAAAATGATTTTTTGAAGTGCTTCGAAGATTGGAAAAACCGTTGGCACAAGTGTATAATATCTCATGGGGATTACTTTGAAGGGGACAAAATAGATATTCATGAATAAATAAATAATATCTGAAAAAACACAAAATTCGCGATACTTTTTGAACACTCCTCGTACATTTTGCTCACTTGTTACATAACATATGCCCCCTAAGTGTGGCCGTTTACTTTTGCCATTCACTGTTACCGGTTGCGCACACACACACACATATGCCTATTTACGCATGTCTGCGAGTGCTGTAAAACAAAACAAGAAAAGAGAAGAGCAAAGCAAACAAAGCAACTGCTGCTGATAAGACAGTGCTGCAAGACTGCATTTCTTAACGCTAATCTCTGTCTCTCTCTCTCTCTCTCTCTCTGTATTTTAACAGACTCTTGTTAATTTCAACATGAACATTTGAAATTACAGCAAACTAAATTTGATAAACAAACCAATAAACGGAGAACATCTGCTGAGAGAGCGAGAGAGCAGAGAGAGTAATGCTTTGCGGATCATTTGTTAAAAAAAAAAACATGATTTACATAATTAACACAACGACGACTGATTGCGAGAGTTTTTTGTTTGTTGCATGCAAGCAAGTGCGTCAAGCGGCAAGCACGTGGTAATTGGAGGTTAAAGAAACATTTCAATTGCTGGGCGCCGATGCTGGGGGTTAATGAACATCGGACAACGGCATTTATGAATGTGTGTGTCGCCATGTTAAAAAAAAAAAACGCACGCACGCACGCATATTCACAAATACGCAGACACTGCACACACTCTGTACGTAACTCCCACTAATACTAATGCATTTGAAACGCACGCGGTACTAGCAGCACTGGTGCTGCTTGTGCTGCCTGCTATTGGCCGTTGGGGGGCAACGACAAAAGCGCCCAGCAATAGACGACGACGGGCCGCATTTAAAGCATTATAGAAAAAATACATTACGTAACGTAAAAATGTTATGTGATAGACTATTTCTTTTTGCTGCTTTTGCTTTTGCTACTCGCTAATATCGCACTTCAGCACTGGATGGTTGTGGAAGGGGGGAGGGTTGATTTGATCGAAAATGTCATAGTTAACGGTTAACGCGTACCTTTCTTCTTTGCTGCTGCTGCGGTGCTGCTGCTGCTGCTGCCATTGACCAAATTCTTTTCGCCGGCTGCGTTGTTGTTGTTATTATTGGTCTTATTTTCCTTGGCTTTGGCCTTGCCGCCAGTGGCACCACCAACATCGCCAGTCGCAGCCGTTGCATTTTTTGCATCAATCTCGAGCGCCATGCTGCCTGTTTATGCCTGTTCTTTTATAACGCACAAAAACCAAAAACGGATTACCGAAAACCAAATCCAAATTCTAACTTCCAAATTCAGTTTAATTCACGTTGCCGTTGCCTTTGCCGTGTTACACAACTCTACGCTGCTCGCTCGGGCGACTGACTGTTTGTGGTCTGTGCTGCTTTCTGCTGCTGGTCACTGCCGCTTATGTGATTTTTAATTTTGTAATTTGTTGTAACTAGGCATATATATATATATCTATTTAATAATATAAACGGGGATTTATTGTCTGGGTGTCTTTTTACAAACAAATGACAATTAGATCTTTGGCTACGTTTTGCACATTACGAGTTACGATTTTATATCGGTAATTTAGAAATTAACGCGTTGTTTTCGACTGGAACTCGACAGTGTGACCAAACTTCACAAGCCGCGACATGCTAGAAGTCTGGTATTTTTGGTATTACGAATTGCCAGTCACCGTGATACGTTAACACGTCAACAGTGAAATTACTTTTTTTTGTCAACAAACATGTCGCTTATTAAAAATCTAGTTAAAGAGACAGAAAACAAACCGCGAAAGAAGAAAAGGAATGCGGGCTCCGACGACGAAGATGCTGGGGAGAAAGATAAGCCATTGGGGCCGTTCATCAAGTCAGCCACCGATCTACAAAGACTGAAGCTGGAAAAACTAATGAAAAATCCTGTAAGTAAATTTGTGATTCCCATTAAAATAAAGGCTAATCAAGTAAATAAATGACAGGAAAAACCAGTTATTATACCAGAGCAAAGGCGCGAGCGCGACTACATGTCCTCCGTGCCCACATTCGTACGCAATGTGATGGGCAGCAGTGCGGGTGCCGGCTCTGGAGAATTTCACGTATATCGCCACCTGCGGCGCAAGGAATACGCGCGCCAGAAGAACATACAAAACCAGAGCTTACGTGAGGCAGCCGATGATGCCTATCAACAGAAACTGGATGATAACAAACAGAAGGCCGACGAGCGCACGGCCAAGAAGCGAGCAAAGCGTCTGAAGAAAAAGCAGCGGGCCAAACGACCACGTGAACCCAAACCGAAGGAGGATAATAAGCAGCCAGAGAGAGAGTCCAGTGCAAGTGGCTCCGAGGAGGAGGAGAAGGACGCTGAACAGGCAACTTCTGCCGAGCAGCCGAATGAGGCGGCTGAGCAGACAACACCAGCTAAGAAGCCAGAGCTGGAGAAGGCAACTGTATCTGAGAAGCCAGAGCAGGAGAGCTCAGAGGAGGCAACTGCAGTTGAGAAACCGGAGGCGGAGCTTGCCGAGATCAAGGAGGAGGCGGCCACATCATATACCAATGAAGTTGTAGTCACTGATCCTTCAACGAAAACCACAAAATCTGCTGATCCAGATGAGACTGCCACTTGACTTAATTCACTTACTTTACATGCTTACAATAAAGATCAAAAATATAACTTATGGTTTATTAGTGAAACAAATTTGTGGATTTATTCATGTTATGTGTATATTATATATATATATATATATATATATATTAACCACTTTCTGTAACGTTAAAATTGTGGCCATTGTAGCTATAATTGGCCAAATTACCGCATTGCATGTTGTGGTTTCTAGCGATTAATCTTCAAAATCGGTCATCGTGTTAAAGCAGCTTTGGTGATAATAGAAGCGTTTTGAAAATATGCATTGATTTTTGTATCATTTTTCTTTTGTATTTAAGTGTTATTTGCATATTTTATAATGCTTAAAATACATGTGTATTTATAAAGGTGCATTACATGAGAGAGAGTTCTTTAATATGTAGTCTAATATCGAGAGTGATCGACTATGCTGAGTACCCTGTACCCAGTCTTCAATTCTTGGATGGACCTGTTAATATTTCAACATGCTGTGAGTACAGAGTATATTAAACATCTTCGATTGTTGCATTTATCTTTTTGTTTCTTGAAGAAGCAAATTTTATTTTTGTATTTTGTTTTTGTTTTGTTTAATCCACAATCCTGTTGTTCTTATTTTGCGTGTGTATATATACGAAATTTTCAAAGTTCCACAAATAATTAATAAAGTATACATACAGATTACTATATTTTGCCTTTGCACTTATGAACAATTAAATTAAAATTAAATTTGCAGCATTTTTACTAACGTAAATCATATTTTGAACTTAAAGCAAACTTAAACTTGTACACATTTTATAAGTTTATTTGTATTGTTTGTTGTTGTTTAGTTTTTGTATAAATCCTTTAGCAAAAAAGAACACAAAACTCTGAGCTGAATTTGTTGTATATGTTTGTAAAAGCATTGTTAATTTTTATTTCAAATAAAAATAAAAATTACCCGAATTTCATCTGAATGAAATTGCAAGTCATTTCCTTGAATAACAAATGTCGCCTTTTTCCTTTTTTCGAAATCTCGTTCGCTCTGCGTTTTTAATTAATTGTATACATACAAATATATATAATAAAAAGAATACTTTTGCTTGTTGCTGCTGCTGTTGTTTGTGGTGATCGCATTTCTTATTATTGCGCGAGGGCCTGATTTATATATATTTATTTATCTATTAATATGCGCTTACTATAAGCAACGAAATTCAGAGATGACAACAATCATAATGTTTGGTTTCATGCTTTCGCAATTTATCGACTGGCGTTTAGTGATTTAAACATTTTTTCGATTTGACACTACAACATTTTTAGTTCGTACAATTGTTTATATGCATTTTATATATTTTGTTTTCAAATTGGTTTCTCTACGAAAATTCAACTACAGATATCAAGTTTTGTCGGCTAGCGAGCGTGCTTTGTGGGCGATTGTTTTCTTTTGTTTTTCTTATCAATGTTGATTTGTTTTTTTTTTTTTTTGTTTAGCTTTTTGTATTTTTGAGGCGTGGGTCTACACAGCATTTAAATTAACAATAATTGTATGTATATTTAAAGGTATATATATATATAAATATGCATGTACTTTGTATATTATATAGTTGGTAGGTTGGTAAGTTAGTTAGTTAGGAGGAGGCCGTACATTAAATAAATATTTCGTTTCTTTCGCTGCCTTTTGTTTTTTTTCTTCTTTTGCTAATTGCTGTTTGCTCGGATTTAACTTTAGACATGGATCATATATATACCACACATATATATATATATATAGATATATTTTGAGATATACAAATGTAGTTTGCACTTAAGAATCTGGTAAAGGTGGCTGAGAGACTGTGTGTGTGTTGCATATTCAAATTTTAAATATATATCTATACATATATGTATATGTATATATATTAGTATTGTAGTTTTCTTTCTATTTTGTTTTTTGTTTCTTTTTTTTGTTTATGAATTATGTTTAAATTGAGAAATAAGCAAATATCGTTTGCTGAGTGATTTCCTAACGACATTCCCAAACTTTAACTGTTTGATCGACGCTGCCGGAAATGACATACGGATGCGCTTTGTGAAAATCTAAATAAAAAACGGAAATCATTATAAAGAAACTGAGAATGTTAAGTACTCGTATTTGTGAACTCACCAATCGATGTGCAGAAATGCTGATGCGCATATAGCGTCTTCATGCATCGCTTGTTGCGCAAGTCCCAGACCCGAATGGTCTTATCATCGCTGGCCGAGACCAGATATTTGCCACCCGGATGGAATGCCAAGCCCCTCACCCAATTGTCATGCCCGTTCAATGTGAGCAGGCACTGTCCGACGCTCACATCCCAAATGCGGATGGTTTTGTCTCGCGAACCGGATGCTAAAAATGGTCCCTGATGGTGACCCTTTTTGTTGTCAGCCCCAGCTGCCTCATTTATCGCCGATGCGGCCGCCTCTGGCGCCCAGGCAATGCATTCCACTGTATGCTCATGATCGCGTAATTCAACCTGATAAAAAAAAAAATAGAAACTAAATGAAAATGCTAAAGGAATCGTTAGATTAATATACGATAAGTCTTTCAGAAGTGAGCTCTCCATAGTTTAAGCCATGGGAAGCTATAGAGCAACAATTCCCCTTAAGGCATGATCAACCCTCTAATTTGTTGGCTTCACCTCATTTCCTTTGTCATGCTTATAAGGATACCTTTGGTTCATTTGCTCACCTTGCAGTCTTTTGAATTTGTCAACCAAACGCGTATTGTGTGATCATTTGAGCATGTGGCAAAAATGCTGCCTTCAATGTGCACTCGCACCATTCGCACCCACTCCCGATGGCCGGTGTAGGTTTTCACGCAGTAGCTACAATAAATACATTAATCAATTGATGAGTATTCAATTTAACTATCTCCATTAAACTCACCCCGTGGCGACCTCCCACATTTTGATGGTACGATCACGCGATGCGGATAGCACATAATCGCCGGCGGGCACAAAGGCCACCGAAGACACATTGTGATCGTGACCATGCATGGTTTTAACACACTCGTAACTCTGCTGGAAATCCCACAGTTTGATGGACAGATCAGCGCTGCAGGAGACTGCAGAAAGTAGTGTTCACAGTTAATCACTTGTCTATATATATATAATAGTGTTGGTTACCTAAGAGCTTGCCCTGCGCATCGAATGCCACATCTTGCACAGAGTCTGTGTGTCCTTTGAGAGTGCGCTCATATTCGCCAGTCTCAAAATCCCATATCTTAATGGTGGCATCTTCCGAGGCCGAAACCATGAGTCCGAATATTGGATGAAATATAACCTGTCATTGTAAGAGAAATAAGCATAAGTCAATATATTGTGTTTTCCCCAGTTTAAATTACCCTCGTTATGCTGGCACGATGTCCCGTTAGTGAGTATTTCTCTGGCGGCCTCGGTATCCATTCGCCAGGCGTACGTTTGTTCTTTGTGGGCGCACCCTCGATGACCTCCTTTTCAGCTTCGGTTAGCTTAGCCTCCAGTTCCATCACCTTTTTTTGTAGCCTGATAACCGATGTCCATTTCTTCTCCAACAGGCCAACAAATTTCTTTTCCGCTTCTGTGCTGAGATCTGCCTCCTTGCGAAACGCTTCCAATGAGTCCGCATAGCCATTTGTGCCCAAATAATCGGCAATCGCTTGGTTACTGCACGCATTCGATTAAGAAATATTCACATTCAGATATGGAATTTTTGATGATTTCGGGTTTTTACTTACAGCTCCTCGCGCTGCCGCTGCGACAACACCATTTTCATGCTGTTCTTCGGGTTGGGCGAGCTGCAAATTTTTCTGCTATTGCTTTAATTTGTTGCTGCCTTCTTCTTGTGCAATAAATGCTGCAAAGAAACCAAAGAGAAACACACACAATTCAAATTAAAGCAATCTTTCGAGAATTATGATGATAAATGATTGACTGACTTAACAGGAAATTAGTTTTACATAAAAGAAAAGGCAAACTTCGCAAAGAGGCAAGTCACCCATACGTTTATTTTTTTAGCTTTGCAACTTTTTTGTATTATTTTTTTTTTTTTGGCAATGTTGCGTCTATGGCATACATACTCAGCATTCTTCTGCTGCTTGTTCATAATTATCTAGTCTCTTGTTTCATTGTTCCGCAGCGTGTAGCATGATAATCAACATAAAGATTATCATCATCAGCTTCCGAAACTGTTGCGTTTTTTTTGTGTTTCTGGCACACGAATTATTTTTTTTTTGCTTATTTGGTCGCCATTAAGCGAGCATTGTCTGCAAAAAGTTAAAGCAGTAGCAGCAACTATTCCTTCAGTTTGAACTTTGGATTTCGTATGAAATGCAACCCTGCTGCTTGCAATTGATAGAAAAACAGTTCAACTCATGAATCGATCAATTACTGCTTACATATATTCCACATATTCCAATGAAACAGATTCGACATTAAAGTAAAAAAAAAAACAGTTTCTTTTTATGTACGCCTTTTGTGCTTATAACAATTGCAATTTAATTAACTCAAGGTGGCCACCATCCATTTCGACTGAGCGCTAGCAGTGGGAACAAGCGAAAACAAATCACAGGTTGCACGCTATAAGACGGCTATTAAAGAAACCGCGAATCAGTGCAAAATCAACGAAAGCATAACGCGCTGTTTGTATACTATTTTTTTTTTTGTTTTCCTGATAAACCGTCAAATGTAATGTCAACGTTGCCAACGACAGCGAATGTTACAAGCAGCGTTGAACAAGCCAATTAGCAAAAATGTAACGGTAATTCAAGCAACTTCTTATAAGTAAATAAAAAGCAAGCGAAAGAGAGACGCATAACAAAGTCCAAGCTTAGACTACACACACAAACACACTCTACATACGCAAAAAAACACACACTCGAACCGAGGAAATGACGTTTTCAGATTATTTTTGTCTTTTATAACCACTGCCGAATCATTTTCAACGATTTCTGAGCATCTAAATACATTTATTTTGAAAACTGACCAAGCAAGTTCAAGCGTTGAACATATTTTTTATGCGACAACGACGACGCCGACGTTGGCATTGAAACTAGTAATGAGTCACGCGTGGAGCGCCTGTCGCAGTCGGCGAAGAGCGAAGCAAAGTCAGCCTTTTTTATCAGCTGTTGGGACATGCTCAGCTCTGGAAAAGAGCGAGAGACAGAGGGAGAGAGAGAGACATGCATGTAGTGCACTCACTCCATTAACTGCGCATCTAAATATAAAATACAAAAATCAATATACAAGTAGACAAAATAAAAATAAATCTAAATTGCTAATAGGTGGCTCCGACTGAGCACTGCTCTGTTCTTAATTTTTTTTTACATCTAAAATGCTGGCTCATTTTAACTTTAAACTAGTCAATTTAACAAAAGCGGATACAAACGACGAGTTAAATTACTTAAAGTCTCACATTAATACCCCCAATTATCCCATAAGAACAGAGTATATATATAGGAAAGAGACAGTGCTGCTAACGTCACGAGTATTAACGGAACACGCGTGGGTTTGATTGGTTGTTGCTCGGGCAGGCGGTGGGTAGATTGGTAAGTTGGTTTGTATGTAATGCCGGACAACGACAACAACCGTTGTGTTGTGGCAACCGGGCGTGCGTTTTGTTCTTATTGGTGCCAGCATTCCAATACACAGTCATGCGCCTTGTAACTTCCAACCATGTAAATATATGTAACTGTGTGGGTCGCACTAGTAACGGTGTCCCAAAGCAACAACATCATCATCAAATAATAATAACAAATACAGCTATAAAGGGGGCGTCGCTTGGGTCACACGCTGCACCAGATTTGAAAGGCGATGCGACCGCGGCAAACAGCAGCAGCAGCAGCTGCGAAAAAAAGGGTTGCCAACCAATTTGACGCCCACGCAAATTAAATATATGCATTAACATACACATACATAAACAAACATTCACATGTCTGCCAAAGTTATTTCAGATTCCAATTTGAATTGTTAATTAGAATTACACATGTAGCTGTTTAAAATGCGCTGGGTTAAACCTGTTTTAAAAAAAAAGAAAAACAACTCGCGTGGGCGTCTGATGTCAGCATCTGTGCTTCACACACATATATATGCAAAAATAAGCTCACACATGCATAAGGACTCATGCACGCTCTCTCTGTTATTCTCTCTCACTCTCTTTCAATGACGCTCTCTCCATAGACCTTGCACTTGCTCCGTGCACTTGGCTGCCAACTGCGTGTGTTTCTCACGCTTTGCCAGTGCTTGCAATTGTTCATTAATTTACGCTCGCCAACACGCAAAAATTTGGCAATGCAGCACAAATTAAGTAAAGTTTTGAGTATTAAAATTAGAAGCAATACTTTCCAGCCAAAAATGTCTAATTCGCATTAAGAATAAAATTTAGCTTGGAAAGGCGGACAAACAAAACAAACTTTATATTTGTAACTTAGTTAAAGCTCGTAAGCAGATATTTAGTAGATAAGACAAGTCATGAAAACAAAAAAAAAAAGACAACAAAAGAGAAGACTAAAAGTGAGAGAGAAACACAGGGCCTAAGTGTTAGAAAACAGACCAATAGATAATTGCAGCAGCAGCAGCAACAATTTGTGGGCAGCCAATTTGCAGTCAGTGTCTCAGACTGGGTGACTTCAGCTCCAGACTGAAGAACGAGCTTAGCTCAGCAAATTGCTCACGTTCGTTCTTCTCGGAACTGTTAACAATGCGACTTTACACATGTGTTTTGTTTTTAGTGTATGTACGTACATACATACATATGTATGTGCACGATGGATGCCCCATGCCAAAGCATAGCCCAAAACGGAAAACTGTAAAAAACATAAAAACAAGATTTCCACCGACTGCCGACTGAGTTGGCTGCATTCGCAAAACAGGTTTTTTTTTTTTATTTTTTTTTTTACTTTTACTACCTATGTAAAAGAGCTGTTAGTGGTATACCAAAGGAATCGGAGTCGGAATTGGAACCGACAGTGTTGCTAACGTTTTGTTCTGTGTGTAAAAATCGATCAATTCCGCAGCAAACGTGGAGCAGGGGGAAAAAGGAGACGAAGCGGACGGTACATGCGCGAAATAAGAACACACACAAACACATACTGACACATAAACTCAACTGACTGACGCAGGGGCGGCGATGTGTCATCGCTTTTGGTGGTTGTAAGCCTAGGGGGAAAACAATTGGAAATTTGTTTTTGTTTTTGAACTTTCATGTTCTTTTTTTTTGGAATTCAGTTCAGAAGTATTTTGCATAAGCTCTCCTTGTTGCCATTGATTTTCAATAACAAAAACACACACAATATAAAAGCGAACGAACACTCAACAAACACAATAATAACAACAACGGCAATAGCACTGAACTGACGAAAAAAAAAACTGTTACGACGGCCATCTTGAATGAGCAGCGCAGCCAGCGTCGCTGCAGCAGCGCTTCACAAGAGAAGGCATGCAAAATTGGAAAACGCCAAATAGATTTATGAAACACGCACATTTTTACGCGAAAACAAACAGCATTTCAAGATGGGACTTTAGTTTCTTTTGCATATAAGCGCGCACCAACACACTGACAGTGCTCACTCACATACACATGACAAATTTTTCTTTTTTCTCATTTGCCCATTACATACACTTCGCTGCTACTGCTGCGTTGCCGTTGAGCAAACACTTGCGAAAAAATGGGTAGCTTTGATTATGTGCTGCGGGGCGTGCACTTGCGATGATTCAATGTTTTTTCATGTCCCAAGTCGCATACTTACACCAAACTGTTATTTTTTTTATTTTTTAATTGTATTAAATTTAATCAATTGGGAAATAATTACGCAGAAGTGAAGCGCGGCGAGAAATGCTTCCAATATCTTTCGATGCTTTTCGACGTATCGATGCTCAAGTTTTGTTTACCAGCACTACTTGCAGGGTCAGCATTTCATTTTGTTATCGATGCTTGATTAGTGCGTACGCCTATCGATGGCAGTGACAAATCGTTCATCGAAGAGCTGTTTTGGCGGGTTGTGCTCTAGTTCAAAAATTTAAATAATGTGCCAATCAGCTTGTGGATGGTAATTTTAATTTGAAAACAACACGCGTGTTGACAATGCACAACACTGTAAAGGGCGCAAACCAGAACAGACAGAAGAACTGCAATGAATTCTTATTTATTATCTTTTATGCACACACACACACGCCTCATGCACACCCTGTCGGAGTAAACTTTTGCTTATCAGTAGAAATAAGCAGAGTGATACAGACATGTGTAATTAATTTGCTCAGTTCTCGACTAACGCTCAACGGAAACGGTTATTTATAATAGAGTTAAACAACGCAATCGTTTCGTTTACTCAAGTGCAATAGTAGATTCTAAATCGGTTTCGGCAACAACAAGAACACCAACAATAAAAAAACACGATCTCTTACTGACGTATTTGTGACCACCCTGTGAGTGCTGCGACAAGATTTGTTTTATTGATGACACAGCCAAAGTCAATTTAATGATCAAATTGCCAAAATATGTAAATGATTCGCACATTATGGCAGGCAAGCAGGCAGTCACTCAATCAGGCAGGCACTCATTTGATATCGAAGCAGTCGAAAGCGATTCTAATCATATTCTCCCCATATTACACACATGCCACTGTGAAGATAACAATGCCCACAATTCAAGTAAAAACTGTTGCCAATCGATGCCCCAAACGATTAATATAATTTATAACGGAAGCGCATCTTTTTAGTGCCTCATAAATCGCATAAATGGACACAAACTTTTATAGATACAAAAAAAAAAAGAATTGAAAAAAAGCAATCACTGATGGACTGTATATTTTGAATGGCCTCAAGCGATGTATATGTACGAGGTGTGTTCAAAAAGTATCGCGAATTTTGAATTTTCGCGGGTTACGTATAATCGAATTTCGATTTTTTTGTAGCGTTATGTTGGTACTCATGTCTCTCACTTATGCCGACAAGCTCGGCCATTTTGAATGTTCACTTAATTGTTGACAGCTGCTTTGCTTGCACGTGTTTTGGATCGTCTTCGATTTTTACCTATTCAAAAAAATGGATCAAAGAACCTGTATCAAATTTTGTGTGAAAAACGAAATTAAGTGCGCGGATGCATTCCGAATGTTGATTGTGGCATACGGAGAAGCTACCTTGGATCGAAGCAACGTTTATCGGTGGTACAAAATGTTCTCAGAAGGCCGAGAAGATGTGAACGACGAAGAGCGTGCCGGACGCCCGAGCACTTCAACAACAGACGAAAAAATTAATGGAGTGGAGAAAATGGTATTGGCCAATCGTCGAATCACCGTTAGAGAAGTTGCTGAGGAGCTAGACATATCGATTGGCTCATGCCATTCGATTTTTATCAATGATTTGGGCATGAAACGGGTCGCCGCGAAATTCGTACCAAAATTGCTCAATTGCGACCAAAAATGAGATGTTGGACTCTGTCCGCGACGACCCAAATTTGCTCCAGAGGGTCATAACTGGTGACGAATCGTGGGTTTATGGTTACGACGTGGAAACCAAAGCTCAATGGAAGCTGCCGCACGAACCAAGACCGAAAAAAGCGCGCCAAGTTCGGTCGAATGTGAAAGTTTTGCTGACAGTTTTCTTCGATTGCAGGGGCGTGGTGCATCATGAGTTCTTATACAGGGTAGAACGGTCAATAAGGAATATTACCTGCAAGGTATGCGCAATTTGCGCGAAGCAATCCGCCAGAAACGCCCGGATTTGTGGAAGAACAAAAATTGGCTTTTGCACCACGATAACGCCCCTGCTCACACATCGTTGCTTGTGCGCGACTTTTTGGCCAAAAACAACACACTAATGATGCCGCAGCCACCGTATTCCCCAGATCTGGCCCCCTGTGACTTTTTCTTGTTCCCTAAACTGAAGAGGCCCATGAAAGGACGACGTTACGCTACGCTTGACGAGATAAAGACGGGATCGAAGGAGGAGCTGAACAAGATAAAAAAAATGATTTTTGAAGTGCTTCGAAGATTGGAAAAACCGTTGGCACAAGTGTATAATATCTCATGGGGATTACTTTGAAGGGGACAAAATAGATATTCATGAATAAATAAATAATATCTGAAAAAACATAAAATTCGCGATACTTTTTGAACACACCTCGCACATTATCTGTTATCAGGGAGCCGCGCTCTGATTATGTTTACCTGTGTGTTGATATGATAAAAAATTAACGCGAAAAGCAGCCAAAGCTGCTCCGACAAGCGTTTACTTTCTATAACCGTTAAATTGTTATTATTGACTTATTTACCGTGTGATTTGAGGCCACGCGAATTTTGTGTTTTGTTTTAAGGAAAGCAAACAACAATTTGGTATTTGAAACCAAGCCTTGCCACCATATTGAAGATAAGAAAATAATGTCTCAATGCTATTAATAACAAGTGTATCGGGCGAAGAAACAAAAAATGGAATTTCATTTGATATTTTTTTTAGAGTGACTGCCGTTGGAAATTAGTAATTAGCGTTGTTCACCCGACTTTGATTAAAAGGCCTCAGCAGCAACGCAAACTAAAATCAATAACAACGAAATATCTTATAGATTACTTACGCATCATATACGAAATTCTTCAGCGTCTGTCTGATAAGAATTGAGTTAAGGTTTCTTTCAATTCAATTTGCTTTGTGAGGAGACTTGATTTTGTTGCTGTTGTTCTTGTATATGATAATCTCAAGTTGTTCAGATTGTTATCTTTAATTTTTAATCATTATATTTTTTGGTTTTAACTCAGTTGGACGTCCAAGTATTGTTCATGAAGTGCATTGATAAGCCTGATTCCAGTCCACTGGACTTGTCATTGCTCTCAAGTGTAAATAATTTACGATTTTTGTAGTAGTTGTTGCTCTTCTTAATCGACAATTGGAATATTACTCAGAAGCTCTCAATTACCCAATGCAGAAAAAAACAAGAAAGAAAAGATACTGCTGCAAGGCTTTGTCAAAGAATTTGACTCATTTAGTAAATGTACCCAGCTTTAAATATATATATATATATATGTATGTGTATTTGTTTGTTTGTTTTTTCTCAATTTGCTACAAGTTATTTGTAATAATCATAAAAGCTCCAAGCCAAGCGATTACTCATTTGCTGCAGAAATTCCATATGATAATAAAGTTTAAGTTGAAAAATGTGAACAAAAATCCAAATATATATATGTATATATATATACATATAAGAAACAATACTTAGCCTTGTTAGCTACTTTGAATTAAGCTGATCAAAATTCCCTTACAGATTTTTATTTTTGAATAATTGTGTTAGATTCCTCGGTAAAGATTTGAATAATTTTGAGCTTTTCAATATCAAATGTATTTATTAGTAGTTATTTTTTGGTTGCTGTTCTCTAGAGTTCAAATGCTTCAAAGCGCAATTTTATAATTATTATTATGATTTTTAAAATACATTTGTAACACTTGGGGGATTGTGTATTAAGTTCAAGTGGCCAATACTTGCAAATCACGTATCACAAAAATAACATTTGTTTGGGAAACTGTTATTGTTATTGTTTTATTATGCGATTCATGCTTTAAACATTATTAATGTGCTCATTGCACTTTAACGAGCTGACTTCGCCGTTCGCTTTTATGTACATTTATATGGCGGGGTTAATACTTTCGATATATTATTTCATTCTCCTTTTTTGGGAAGTTGAATCGAATAACCGGTTGCATTTTTTTTGGCACATAGTTAGCATATAGCTCATTTATGGGTTGTTTGACTTTGAACTTGATTTTAACTTCCATAATTCGCACATTCGTTTAGTAAACTGATTGCAATGTGGTCCTAAGATGCGGCTCAACAAACACGGCAAGCCAAGGACACGGTTTTATAGACTGCTCTGCATACCGTTATTCCTGTTAGCCTGGTCACAACTCCAGGCTCAAGCCCAGACAACAACAGCCCAAACTGAGCCGGACCAAAATGACGGTAAGTTTAAGGGGAGAAATGTAACTAAAATTCCGTACAAAGTGCCTAATATAACATTCGTTTGATCGGAAATGAACAGGAAAATATTTGAAATAAAGCTTAAGTTTGGACTCTAAAATAATCCTCAATTTACGATCAATTTTTATTTCTATTAAAAATCTCCTCTTCAGTTTGATCTAATGTCAAAGTTGAAAATTATCATCGAAAGTTTAGTCTAAAGAGAAAGTTAAGATGCTAATTATTCCTCAAATTAGAAAAATCTTGTAAATCTATTGAATTCCCCTCTAAAGCTTTATCTAAAGTTAATGTATAGACTCTAAAATTCCGCTTCTGATTTTTCACAGTGGTGCGAATAAATGTGGTTATCACGCCATATACCCTAACATTTAGTGTCGGAGTTGAGCAGAAGGACAGTTACATCATCGAGAACGTAGCCTGTCCATCTGGTGGTACATCAATAGCTTTGCCTGATGACAATTATATCTGGTAATATATTCTAGATATTAGTTAAGATTTCAATTAGCACTATATTGATTTTTAATTTGTCAGTGAAAATTTGGAGCCCTGTACGAGCTACACAAACATTGTAACCCTCAAAGGAACAGCTGAGGGATCAACACCCTTCGAACAAATCGTGGTTGTCTACACGGATTATAAAGGTGAGTAGGACGAGAGTTTACGAGAGAGGTATTTACTGTAACTGATGGAAGTGTTTCCATAAAGTATTCCATTAAAAGACCTTACAGTTTTCTTTGACAGTTTTATTTGTATCTTTCAGATCCAACAACCCAATTGCTATCCGTTGAGGCAACAGCGACTACGATATTTCTGAACTGGGAGACCAGCGATCGGTCGTGTGTGAAGCACTTTGAGATCTCGGCAACGGCATCGGATAGCTCTTTTTCGAGGCAACAGGCGAGAGAGGAAAGCAGCGATACCATTGAGGATGTGTGGCCCTGTCGCAACTATACAGTCACGCTGAGCACACGGAACAATGAGAGCGTTATCGTTGACAAGGATACAACACTGGTGGAAACGGATTACTTGGAGCCCGGCGATCTGCAGCTGACCATTACAACGCGCTCCAATGCGGACACGCTGATCACATGGAATGAGCCGGATAACAAGAGCTGCATTGGCAGCTTCACCATTGTCTGGCGCCGTAACGATTGTGTGCCGGATGAGGATGGGCAAACGACAACGCCGGAGATTGACGGGGAAACAACAACGAAGGAGATGGATGGTGAGACAACAACTACGGAGGTGGATGTGGAGACAACAACTACTGATGAAACAACCACCACAATAGCAGACGATGAAACAACTACCACAATTATAGATGATGAGACGGCTGTTACTGTGAATCTAGATGAATTGAAGGGGACAACTGCTGCGCCTGGGCAGGGTTCGGGGATAAAAGCGAAAAAAGGTAAGGTGGCTTACGTCCACTTCAATAAGCACCCCACTCTCAACCTAGTCCAATTGCAGAGTGCGAGTGGAGCGAATACTCCGACGATAGCTCCCTCAAGCAGTATACCCTGAATAATCTGCAGGGCTGTGCAGAGCACACCATCGAGGTCTACATCAACATGGAGCGCAATACAACTGCCAAAGCCACGGAGACTTTTGTCTCCGGCGAGAGACGTAAGTGTACAGTGTACTTAGTACACTTGGCAAAATTATGAGTAATTCTTTACAAGGAAATGATCATTAAATGATTACAGATGGGTCAAATAAAGTGGGTTCTTGAAAAACTATGCTTTTCAGACTCGTGTTAGTACTTAGAATCGATTGTTTTGAAAGTTTTCGTTGTGTATATCGATCGCATTTTGGTATTTTGAGTGATTTGATCTTGAAATTAATGGAAAATCTGATAAACATACGAGGTGTGTTCAAAAAGTATCGCGAATTTTGAATTTTCGCGGGTTACGTATAATCGAATTTCGATTTTTTTGTAGCGTTATGTTGGTACTCATGTCTCTCACTTATGCCGACAAGCTCGGCCATTTTGAATGTTCACTTAATTGTTGACAGCTGCTTTGCTTGCACGTGTTTTGGATCGTCTTCGATTTTTACCTATTCAAAAAAATGGATCAAAGAACCTGTATCAAATTTTGTGTGAAAAACGAAATTAAGTGCGCGGATGCATTCCGAATGTTGATTGTGGCATACGGAGAAGCTACCTTGGACCGAAGCAACGTTTATCGGTGGTAAAAAATGTTCTCAGAAGGCCGAGAAGATGTGAACGACGAAGAGCGTGCCGGACGCCCGAGCACTTCAACAACAGACGAAAAAATTAATGGAGTGGAGAAAATGGTATTGGCCAATCGTCGAATCACCGTTAGAGAAGTTGCTGAGGAGCTAGACATATCGATTGGCTCATGCCATTCGATTTTTATCAATGATTTGGGCATGAGACGGGTCGCCGCGAAATTCGTACCAAAATTGCTCAATTGCGACCAAAAACAGCATCGCATGAACATTGCTAATGAGATGTTGGACTCTGTCCGCGACGACCCAAATTTGCTCCAGAGGGTCATAACTGGTGACGAATCGTGGGTTTATGGTTACGACGTGGAAACCAAAGCTCAATCATCTCAATGGAAGCTGCCGCACGAACCAAGACCGAAAAAAGTGCGCCAAGTTCGGTCGAATGTGAAAGTTTTGCTGACAGTTTTCTTCGATTGCAGGGGCGTGGTGCATCATGAGTTCTTGCCACTGAGTAGAACGGTCAATAAGGAATATTACCTGCCAGTTATGCGCAATTTGCGCGAAGCAATCCGCCAGAAACGCCCGGATTTGTGGAAGAACAAAAATTGGCTTTTGCACCACGATAACGCCCCTGCTCACACATCGTTGCTTGTGCGCGACTTTTTGGCCAAAAACAACACACTAATGATGCCGCAGCCACCGTATTCCCCAGATCTGGCCCCCTGTGACTTTTTCTTGTTCCCTAAACTGAAGAGGCCCATGAAAGGACGACGTTACGCTACGCTTGACGAGATAAAGACGGGATCGAAGAAGGAGCTGAACAAGATAAAAAAAAAAGATTTTTTGAAGTGCTTCGAAGATTGGAAAAACCGTTGGCACAAGTGTATAATATCTCATGGGGATTACTTTGAAGGGGACAAAATAGATATTCATGAATAAATAAATAATATCTGAAAAAACACAAAATTCGCGATACTTTTTGAACACACCTCGTACATATGTGCATACATTTTAGATGTAGAAAACCATCGACTATTGCTCGAAAATTGCTTATCTTAGAAACCTAATTTAGAGATTTTGATAAACAAAATTAGCTCAGACTCGCAAATCGAAACAGTTTTGAATAAGTTAGGGCCGTTTTTTGAATAGGCTAAAGGTATACAAAATAATCCAGTTCCTAATCCTGATTCTGACTATATTTAACCAGTGCCCAGTGCTGTGTCGGAGCCGACACAGGAAATTAACTCGACAGAGCTGAAATGGCTTTGGTCGCCGCCCATCGATCATTCCAAATGCGTAGCCAATTATCGGGTGAATCTGAGTGGACCCATCCAGCTTGAGGAATTTGAGATTGACGAGCAGTTGACCAGCGAGACATTTATTGTGTTTAGCAAACTGGAACCCTGTGGCAGCTACAATGTGGAGATTGTGCCCATCTCGTTAAATGGCAAGCCGGGTGCAATATACCAGGATCAAAGTACACTTGGCGAGGATCGTGAGTAGCACATGGATCATAAATTATCGTTCTAGATCATAGTTCTATATTATTGCAACAGAACCAACACAGATCCGTGAGCCGACGAGCAGCACCCAACCCTTTTCCATTGAGCTGAGCTGGCTGACTCCAAGCTATGCGAATCTCTGCATCGCTGGCTATCGCATTTCCGGCTGGATGGACGATGACAAAGAGGTGGATGCCCTAAGCGTTAACACCCAACTGAATTCCGTGATCTTCGAGAAAGATCTGATTGCGTGCCAGGCATACACTATACAAATAATACCCTATACCCGGGAGAATTTGGATGGAGAACTGCGACAAATTGAGGTCGAGACGCAGGCAGCTGTTATCAATTTTGAAAAGGTAACGATAATATTATGTTACTAAATTATTAATGAGAACTTTCTGCATTATTCGAAACAAACTATGAAGAATTATAACAAACTTAGTATATTAAGAAATAATTATTTGCTATAAAAATTACATTTCTGATTTGTGGACAATAATTTTTGATTAATCAGCAAACTATTTATAATGTTTTAAAAAGTTTTTTCAAACATGCCAAACCTGTTGTATATTTTTTTGTTGATTTTTTGTTAGATACTTCTACAAGTGGCGGGCAAAAAGGCGACTTCGCACAGTCTGGAGCTGAATGCACAAAATCACGATTTCAATAACAACTGTCAGACGATCTATGCGCTCTTCAACTGCACCACGAAGGCGAATGTACGCTACAATTATGGGGAGATGTATGTGGAGAGTTATCGGGATCGTGGCTTCCAGGCAACGATTGAACCACTCAGCCCCTATACCCAGTATATGTGCAGTGTGGTGCTTTACAATGTGGCAGGTGACTCGGAGCCGCAGCGACTAACGGGCACTGACCTCATGACCCTGGTCTATTGTATGTGCTGGTAGTAGAGTTTCTAATGCTCAATTCTAACCCTAATCAATTACAGTTCCCGATCAGCCGGAAAGTGTCACTCTAGAGGGCAGCACCAAACACAGCTTGACCTTCAACTGGTTGCAGCCCAAATCATCGAATGGACCCATTAAATATTATCAGACATTTCTCATGCGCTACGAGGCCGATTATTTTGTGCCCAGTATCTGTGAGGCCATCACAGAGGTGCCAAAAACCGATACGAAAGGTTTGACACTCATTCACTCCACAAATATTTAACTCCCCATCAAAACTCTATCTTAATATTTTTTGATAGGTGATACGACGAATACCTTCACGGATCTGTCGCCAGCTGTGAAATATATTATGCAAGTGGCTGCCCAGAATGATTTCGGCTTGGGTCAATACACAGCGCCCATTATAGGCATTACAGAACCAGATGGTAAGCAAAAACCACAATTACTTTCAAGTAAAACTTAAACTTTATTTTTGCAACAGTTTCGGATCCTGTAACGAAGCTGGATGTAATATCGGAGGGACCCTCACTGGATCCGAATATTTATAGCGCCAATGTGACTGTCTACTGGACAATACCGTGTAAATCGAATGGCGAAATCGAGTGCTTCATTTTGGACTTTAGTGGTAGACGGAAGGACATGGAGATTGCATTCCAGCGAAAAGTGCCGCTCGATAGGTTGGCCAAAAAGGGACGCATGTCATATACCGAAACCGATCTGCAGCCAGAAGTCGACTATGCCGTTAAAGTCACAGTCAAAACGCGCAGCGTGCCAACGTTGAGCGAGAGCGCAACCGAGGAGTGGACATCGCCATCGGGCTGTAAGCATTGATAAGTTTTCAATATTAATCAACTTTTGGTATGAACAGAAACACAAGTTCCGAAATGACACACAAGATTTTCGAATCTTAATTAAGCGCACTGGATTACGTAGCGCTGTGAATTGTTTGATCATTTGCCTAATTTGAAGCGCGTTTCGAATATAAATACTCGTACATTTAATTCAATTAATTACTTATCTCCATTTTCTAGTACCCGCTGGCCTGGGTGATGATGTTGTGCGTCAAATGCGCGTCAGTGCCTATGAGACAAGTCATCCCACCAGTTCGGCTATTGTGCGTTTGCCCGCCAATATTTTAAACTCGGAATCGGGCAGTATAACGTATATAGCGCTATTGCTATCCCAGAAGAGTTGTACGGGTCCACCGTTGCTGAAATATGATGTGCTCAATGCGGGAGATTGGCCCTCTGTTGCCTCATGGGATGAAGTCGGTGGCGATTGCATTTATCAATATCAAACCACGCCTGTGCGATGGAAACCGCCGTTGACCAGCAGAAGTAGACGCGACACCAACGGCGAGGAGGAGATTGTCTTCGTCATTGGCGAGGGCAAGTGTCCAGATATTACGGAGCGCTACTGCAATGGACCCCTTAACCCCAATATGGAATACAATATGGTTGTGCGTCTGTTCACAAATTCTGGTTATAATGATGCCGCCGTGCTCGAGTTCAAAACGGAAGCGGCCATCAAGGTGACCCTGATTTTGATCAGTGTCTCCTGCTGCCTGCTCTTAGCTTTTATTCTGGGTTTGGTTGTACTCTACGTGCGCAAACGGATTGCCTGGTAAGCATGGATTAGGGGATTACTAATTGTTTGGCTCATATTTAATTGAGAATTTCTTGTAACAGGCATCGCGATTCTGGTCAGGGCATTGAGGATCCCTTTGGCAATGTGACACCCAAGAATTTTGCCATATTCTATGCGGATGTGTCCAAGCCGGAGAAGTTGGCACGCGAATTCAAGGAAATCACCGTTGACGCCTTGAAACTGAGCTACGCCGCATCCGAATTGGGCTGCAATAAGAATCGTTATGCGGATATATATCCATGTGAGTTGGATTTGGCTTAGAGACAGAAGGGGAAGTACTAATTCCGACTAATTCCAGATGACAAGAATCGGGTTATTTTGGACATAGATACGGAGGGATCGGATTATATCAATGCCTCCTTTATTGATGTAAGTATTGCCCAGGTTATTATGATTATTAATATTACTAAACTTTGCTTTTAGGGTCACACACGTAAGAAAAATTATATAGCGACCCAAGGACCCAAGCCGGAGAGCGTTATGGATTTCTGGCGCATGATCCTACAGCATAATGTGCGAGTCATTGTTCAGGTTACCCAATTTCGAGAGGGCAATACGGTGAGCAACTTTGGAATTGCACACTCTTGGTAAAGATTTGTAAATCTTCTTTCCGGTTCTGCTTGCAGATCAAATGCAATGAGTATTATCCGTATAATACGCGTGGTGTTATTGTCACAATCAAGTCAAAGGAACGCTTTGACATATATGATCGCACCGAACTGACGGTGGTCCATGAGAAACACGGCTTGAAGGAGAAGGTGATACATTTCTATTTCAAGAAGTGGCCAGATCACGGCTGTCCCGATGATCCCAACCACCTGATAACGTTCGTGAAGAAAGTGAAGGCAGAGAAGCGTCCCAATTACTCGCCCATTGTGGTGCACTGCAGCGCCGGCGTTGGACGGACGGGCACATTTATTGCCCTGGATTTGATAATGCAGCGTCTGAAAAGCGAATCGAAAATCAATATTTTTGAGACGGTCAAGAAACTGCGATTTCAGGTGGGTGCTAAAACTGATTTCTAATGGACTGCAACTAATTGTTAACCAATATTAAATCCTGCAGCGCATGAAAATGGTGCAAACACAGCAGCAATATGCATTCCTTTATGCCTGCACCTATGAGTTGGCCAAGCACAAGGTTCCACGTGCTGCTCTCAAGCCAAATGGGCGTGCCAAAACGAATTCAGTGCCCAACACAAAGAAAGTCAGCTTTCCAGATGTGGATCTGGACCGCGTCGAGAAGGTTGTGCAAGACTCACCAGATCCGGAACGTGGTGAGGCCAATAATCTGTCGCGCTTTGGCGGCTTACGCCGCACAAAGGATTTGGGTTCGTTGAGCGAGCAGCCGGAGCGTAACAGTTACAATCGACCAAACGGAGAGTGCTCCATATAAAAATATATATATTTTATGAGCATATTGTGACATCAAACATATATGTATGTGTATATAGGAGGAATTATGTGTATATGTATTTATTGTATTATACAAATTTATAATTTATCAACAATAATAGCCAAAGAGAAATGTCTATCGCTGTACTGTGAAAATAAACAAATATATGTGAAAATTGTAAGGGTGCTGGAAATGCAATTATGATTTTTGATTTGAAGTTCGAAATGTAACAGAAACATTGAATTGTGGATATATCGTATTTGTGCAGGCTCGGGCTTATCGAAACTTATCGATATTTACAGCAGGCAGCAACTCTATTTTTAGCCACCAATGCGAATGGCAAATTGGCGAGAAGAACTGCAAAAATATTTATTTACAACGCGGAATTTTAGTGCAGTAACGAAATGTCTGAGCGTAAAGTGTTAAATGTAAGTAGAAATAGGGAATTATGTGGCAATAGGTAAACTAACGGTGACTTCCTTCTTAGAAATACTATCCGCCGGACTTCGACCCGTCGAAGATACCGCGCATGAAATTGGCCAAAAATCGACAATATACGGTTCGATTGATGGCCCCGTTTAATATGCGGTGCAAAACCTGCGGCGAATACATCTACAAGGGCAAGAAATTCAATGCGCGCAAGGAAGATGTGGAGAATGAAACGTATTTGGGCATACGCATCTATAGATTCTACATCAAGTGCACGCGCTGCTTGCAGGAGATCTCCTTCAAAACGGACCCACAGAATACGGACTACGAGATCGAGGCGGGCGCCACACGTAATTTTATGGCCCTCAAGCTGGCCGAGGAGCAGGCTCGGCGCGAAGAGCAGGAGGCACGCGAGGAGGAGGCGAACAATCCAATGAAATTGCTCGAGAATCGCACACAACAGTCACGCAACGAAATCGAAATGATTGAGAGTTTGGAGGAGCTACGCGATCTAAATAGACGCCAACAAACTGTTGATTATTCCACCATGTTGGAGCAGTATAATCCAGCAGAGACGGAACGCGAGCGCTTGGAACGCGAAGAACGCGAAGACGAGGCGTTTGTCAAGTGAGTGAAGTTGGGCTACTAATTTTAATGACTTAATATATTCCTTTTATGTGTGGACAGATCTGTAAACTTTAAAAACAAAATGGAACCTGGCACGCGCATTGTCTCCGAGGAAATTATTGAGGATGTGAAGGAGGAAGAGCCAAATGTGCCACCACCAGCCAAATTAGCCAAACCGAGCGCAATGGCAGCGCCCAGTAGAGCATCTGCCTCACAGTCGCTTGTGAAACGGAAAACGCCTTTGGTGCTAGTCAAACCCAAGACGGCAACTGTAGCAGCAGCATCAGCAGCAACGAATCCAACTCCAGCAGACAATGAAAGCTGTTCCAAGCCAGCAGCATCTACTGCTGCATCAGAAGCAGTCACCAAGCCAGCTGCAACTGCAACTCCTGTTGCCAGTGCCACTTCAAAGCCTGCTGGCTTATCACTTTTAGCCGCCTACAGTGGCAGCTCTGACGATTCCAACTGACCTTTGCATACTATTAGCATTTATTGCCAATTAATGTTTATAATCGATTGTATTAAACTGTTTACTAAGGCACTAATAAATATGAATGTTAGTTTAACAAATTAAATGACTTCCCAAAGCCTTAAGAGTAATCGAACTATGATGTTGATCTGTCCCAAAATATATCATAGTTTTAAAATATGTACTGGCTATTTGAGAGCACAGATTAAATACTGAGATAAATAAAAAAATGAGCAAGTATACCAGCTTTAAATATAATTTTATAAACTTTTATTTAGCACTTGCTAACTTCATGATGCTTTAAAAAAATGTATAGCTTACATTACTAAATTTTCAGATATATATGCGTTTCAAAGAATTATATAGTCAAGGCCATAAGCATAAGGCAAATCAATTTTTATACATATATATCAAATTTGCTTAAAAAAAGCAACTTAAAAGGTGGCTAAAATGTGTGTTCAAAAAGTATCGCGAATTTTGTGTTTTTTCAGATATTATTTATTTATTCATGAATATCTATTTTGTCCCCTTCAAAGTAATCCCCATGAGATATTATACACTTGTGCCAACGGTTTTTCCAATCTTCGAAGCACTTCAAAAAGTCATTTTTTTTTATCTTGTTCAGCTCCTCCTTCGATCCCGTCTTTATCTCGTCAAGCGTAGCGTAACGTCGTCCTTTCATGGGCCTCTTCAGTTTAGGGAACAAGAAAAATTCACAGGGGGCCAGATCTGGGGAATACGGTGGCTGCGGCATCATTAGTGTGTTGTTTTTGGCCAAAAAGTCGCGCACAAGCAACGATGTGTGAGCAGGGGCGTTATCGTGGTGCAAAAGCCAATTTTTGTTCTTCCACAAATCCGGGCGTTTCTGGCGGATTGCTTCGCGCAAATTGCGCATAACTTGCAGGTAATATTCCTTATTGACCGTTCTACCCTGTGGCACGAACTCATGATGCACCACGCCCCTGCAATCGAAGAAAACTGTCAGCAAAACTTTCACATTCGACCGAACTTGGCGCGTTTTTTTCGGTCTTGGTTCGTGCGGCAGCTTCCATTGAGATGATTGAGCTTTGGTTTCCACGTCGTAACCATAAACCCACGGGTCGTCGCGGACAGAGTCCAACATCTCATTAGCAATGTTCATGCGATGCTGTTTTTGGTCGCAATTGAGCAATTTTGGTACGAATTTCGCGGCGACCCGTCTCATGCCCAAATCATTGATAAAAATCGAATGGCATGAGCCAATCGATATGTCTAGCTCCTCAGTAACTTCTCTAACGGTGATTCGACGATTGGCCAATACCATTTTCTCCACTCCATTAATTTTTTCGTCTGTTGTTGAAGTGCTCGGGCGTCCGGCAAGCTCTTCGTCGTTCACATCTTCTCGGCCTTCTGAGAACATTTTGTACCACCGATAAACGTTGCTTCGGTCCAAGGTAGCTTCTCCGTATGCCACAATCAACATTCGGAATGCATCCGCGCACTTAATTTCGTTTTTCACACCAAATTTGATACAGGTTCTTTGATCCATTTTTTTTGAATAGGTAAAAATCGAAGACGATCCAAAACACGTGCAAGCAAAGCAGCTGTCAACAATTAAGTGAACATTCAAAATGGCCGAGCTTGTCGGCATAAGTGAGAGACATGAGTACCAACATAACGCTACAAAAAAATCGAAATTCGATTATACGTAACCCGCGAAAATTCAAAATTCGCGATACTTTTTGAACACACCTCGTATATATCATGCACTTGACATTCAAATATATTTTAGCATTGTTCATAGCCGATTTCGTGGCAAATTGACTTAAGAGCTACGGGCTATATACTAAATACTAAATGGTAGAGGTGTTATCGATATATACAGCTGCAAATATACTAATATATGGTTATAAGGCTTACGAAAACTTGGAAGGCAATCCAAAAAAAAGTCAAATAAAAAATAATATCACAAGCGAAATAAACAATTAGAAATGTTAAATATATAAACATATGCTTAAATATTAAACTACAATATAGTTTTATAATTATATAATATAATAATAATAATAAATCCATTTAATTTCATAAATTACGAAGACACTGGTATGTGATAGAGCTGCCATATCGGTTGTATATATATATATATATATATATCTATATATGCTCATGTCGCTAAGGCAAGCGTCGTCACATTTTACATTTACTTTTACTTTTACTTTTACTTTTAAATATTTACGAGTAACAGTCTTTGTTCGTTTGTTGTTTTTCTTTTCGTTTTTTTTTGGGTGGCGGGTGGTTTTGGTTTTTCATTTTCAATTTGGGGGGCGTGGCAGGAGCAGGCCAAATTTTCATTTTTTGGTGTGTGCATTTTGGTTTTGGTTTGCATTTCATCCTTCGCTTTGGTCGCATCAGGAAGCAAGCTTAAATATCCACCGCTGTGGACGACGACGGCTTGTAGTCAACGCTGGCAGCTGTTGTTGTTGCCACGCCCACTCCGTGAACCTCGCCCCCGCCCCCGTCATAGTTGCGATTGTTGTTGCGCAGAAAACCCTGCTGTTCGGCAGCGCTGTGATTTAACTCATACAGCTCCATAGCATCGTAGACGGAGACGCCCAACGCAAGCGTCGGCGCAAAATGCAAATAATTATCCGCATCATGATCCTCGCCAGCATCAGCATCAGCATCATCAACATCGTCGTCATCATCATGGGCGAGATGATGTGTTTGCCGGCGCTGCGTCGGTATGGCTATGCCAAAATCCTCCAGACTACGCTTGACTGCCGCATCGGAACCCGTGCCGGAGTCTTTGCTGGACAGATGATCCTGCTGGATTTCGAGATCCGCCTGCTGCAAATAGCTGAGCGTCAGACCCTGCTCCAGGCAGCGTTGCTCATACGATGGCGTCGTGGTCACTATCAAGCGACTATTCGCCTGCTCACCCACACAACCCAAGTCAGCCAAGCTGCGTGGTCGCAGTTGCGATTGCTGCTCATGCTGCTGCTGCTGCTGTTGCTTCTGGATGCCATCGAGCACCGGTCGCAACTGGGTGCGGTTGAGTGTGGTCAGCTGGGTCTGATCCTGCAGCTGAAGCGTGTGCGAGGAGCTGCTCGCATGTGTACGCGGCAATTTGCTGCGATGCTGAAAGCGCAACGAGCAGTAAATGATGGAACCGATGAGAATGACACATGTGCACAATGTCAATATAATCACGCCCACGAAGAGCATATCGATGGTCGCACCACCATCCTGGACGACAAGCAGCTCCGATTGGAGTATCAACGTGCGCATACTATCGGTGATCTCGCAACGATAATGACCCGCATCATTCGACTGCGCATTCACGATGACCAGCAGCTCCTTGGCCTTGGTGAAGTAATAGCGTTCCGCATCCGGCCCGGTGGGTGCATTGTGCAACGGTTTGTTCTCCTTGAACCACTCGCGATGCGACTGCTCTACATCGAGATTGAACGATTCGCTGAGGCACTCCAGCACACAGGTGCGTCCCAGCAGCACCTCCTTGTGCACGAGTGGTATGCGTGGCAATGGTTTATCTGCAAGATTAGAGCGGCTTAAATACTGTTCCTCTTGGAAGGGGGTTTCTGTTTTTTGCCTAACTCACCATTGACGAGCAGCGTGGCATTCACTTTGATCACGCCCGCCGGACTCTCAGCGGTGCAGGTGTAGATCCCCGAATCACTCGGCTTGGCATTGGTGATCAAAAAAGCGTTCTCCTCGCGTATTACTTGCAGGCGTCGCTCCGTTGCAGCTGGGAAGTCCAAAGCCCC
This sequence comes from Drosophila basisetae, assembly GCA_035041595.1. Taxonomy (NCBI): domain Eukaryota; kingdom Metazoa; phylum Arthropoda; class Insecta; order Diptera; family Drosophilidae; genus Drosophila; species Drosophila basisetae. Next base: position 72,995 of record JAWNLB010000144.1, on the reverse strand, counting down.
AAACTTCTGCAGAGCTATCTCCGGCATTGGATCACCGCTGGCGGAGCAAACCAAACGCGCCGTTTCGCCAGCGTCCAGCGTTAGATTTGAGGGCACATGCAAGAAGCTGGGATGAACTGAAAAACGGGAGGAGATACAATGAGTTAATAACAGATATTATAGATAGATAGATATTATAGATATTTATATCCGATCTATAGATAATGATCGATATTCTCTACTCACTGCCAATGGATATTTTGAATTTTTGCCCATAGCTGGTGCCAAATGCATTGGACACAACGCACTGATAGCGTCCGGCGCTCTCGTAGCTGACATTGGAGAGACGCAGATAACCGTAGATTGTGGTCTGATTGGTGCTCTGATCGTGATGGATTTGTGTCTCGGTGCTGGCGCCATCGTGTCCGGTTTGCCGCTCGAGCACGTGCTGATTGTCGTGGCGCCACTTAATCTTTAGCTCATCGGCGGCGGCCAACGAGGCAGCTGCCGGTGAGCTGGCAATGCACTCCAAACTGATATTCGCACCCTTGACAGCCAGCATATTATTCGGTTCCTTCTGCACCACCGGTTTAGGTGAATCAGCTGTAACAAAAGAAGATTCATTAAAAAAAAAGAGCTGAAGTTGGCGCAAGTCCAGTTAAACTTACAGCAGATCAGTTCCGTTTGGGTGAGCTTGAAGAGCTGGCGATCGAGCAGATGCTCGGGATAACCACAGACGACATTGGTCAGCAGCTGCTGCGCCTGCTGCCCAAAGCGACCGAGCAGCCATTGGCGGAACCACAGCAGATCACAATCGCATATAAAGTTGTCCGATTTGAAGATGAGCTTCTGCAGATGCTGCATATGCTCAAAGGCGTTCGGCTGAATGCTGGCCAGCGCATTCCCGCCCAGATTCAGCAGCTCCAGATTGTTCAAGCCACTCAGCGCCTTGCTGCTAATCTGCTTCAGATTATTCCCATAGAGATCGAGGCGACGAAGTTTACGCAAAGCCTTAAACGGCGCCATCGCCGACTGATCCTCAATGATCCAGGCGAGGCGATTGCGACGCAAATTCAACTCCTCCAGATTCTTGACACAATCGAATGTATTCTCGGGTAAATATTGCAATTTATTGTGCGCCAAGTTCAGCTGCTTCAATCGCTTCAAGCAATCCAAATGCTGTGCCTTAAACTCGCTGATGTAGTTGTGGGATAGATCCAACGATTCCAGCGATTGTGTAAACTCCCACGTGTCCAGCTCGATGCGAGTGATGGAGTTGTTCGACAAACTCAGATGATGCAGCTTGGTCAGATTGAAGAGGCCCTGGCGGGAGAGCGAACTGATGCTATTTTGGTCCAGTTCAATGATCTCAATGTTGCGCATCACATGAAAGACGCCGTCCTGCAGCGCCTTAATGTTGTTCGCCTTAAGTTGGAGCTTCTGCAGCGACAACAGTCCTCTAAACGTTGACCAATTAATCTCTAGCTGATTATAGTTCAGAGTGCTGTAGAAAGCCAAAAAAAGATTAGCGATTGAAGCAAGATTAGAGAGCACAGAACTTACAGTTTCTTGAGACGATTTAAATTCTTGAAGACGCCCACTGGGAGGCTGGTCAAGCGATTGTTACTAAGTTCCAGATCCGTTAGATTGCTCAGCGCAGCAAATGCTTGCTCATCAACGCTCGCAATTTCATTGGAATTGAGTATCCTGCAAAATGAACAAATGAATAACAAATGATGATGCAAAAGAATATGAATGGAAATGGAAATGGATATGGAAATGGAAATGGGGATAAAACTTTGTTGCTTACAAATGCGCTAAGCGATTGGGGCGCAGAAACATATTGGCCTCGACGCTGTGCAGCTGATTCTTCGTGAGATCCAGAGATTTGAGCTTGGGCAGAAGAGCCAGCGCCTCGCTCGAGATGCGCTGAATGCGATTGTTGGCCAAATTGAGTTGACGCAACGAAGACAAACCGGTAAAACGGGGCAGCACATCTAATTGATTGCGCTTCAGAGTGCTGTGAAGGGAATAATAGCAAAATAATGGATTAAAGATGCTGCAAATTATTTAATAACAAGTGTCCATTCAAATATAAATTAAGTTCAGACTGTCTAAGAAAGAAAACGCTCCACTATAATAAAAAATAATTGCATATAACTACGTACTATTAAATAATATTATAAGCCATTAAAATATATCTTAAGTTATTGCTCCAAACAGGTTACAAAATTAGTAGTTAAAAAATATACATAAATAAAGGCAAAAAAAATAGTCAATATTTAATATTACTACAAATTATTTAATGACAAGCTTTAATTAAAATACAAAAAAAATATAAATAAATCTTATTAATTAGTCAAGCGTATTTTATGCATAATATCAGCATTTATTTAACCAAAGGCTTATCTTCAATTTAAGATAAATTGAAAACCAAAAAAAAAAACACATGGTTTTTTTCTTTTATAACTTTAAAATACGCGCAGAGTATCTAAAAATACGCGCTTAGCTAACACAGCAGATTCAACAAAACATTATCCAAATGGAATAAAACAATTAATTCAATATATGCATTGCTGTCGTTGCTATTGTTGTTGTAGTTGCTGTTTCAATTCAATTGCTGTTTCAATTGTTGTTTCGATTGTTGCTGTTATTTTTTGTTACTTACAGTTTGTGTAGCTCAGGCAGATTTCGTATCGCAAGCACAGTGCTGTCGTTCAATTTGTTGCCAGCCAGATGCCTGTATAAAAAAACAAGCAAAAAAAAAAACAGAAAAACAATGTTAGCTGATTGGATTTTTATTTTTTGAAGCCTGCAATTAAATGCAGCGTAATTATGCTGCTGTAATTTGGACTGATAAGCAGATAAGCGTGCGTCATTCTGTCAGTCATGCAATTATTGATGCATTGCCGCCGATAAACACACATTTTGCATAATTCTGCAGTGCATTAAATTGATTAAAGCGCAACGATAAAATCGCAACCCCCAAAAAAATGAATGGGAAATTTACAAATGCTGCACTGACTGACTAGAAAATACCGTATGTTAAATATTTTACATTACTTAAGCTTCATATTTAGTTTACATATTTATTATTAATATAAGAAATTGTTAAAAATTGTATAGCTCAAGTTTTCCAGTTACTAAACTGGAATATTGGAATGCTATACGATTTCAAATCAACAATGTAACCAAAGCTTTCCCATATTCAAACGACTCCTTCACTGACTAACGAAAAGAGTGCAAAGAAAGAAAAAAAAATGCTGCGCGGGTTGTTGCGAATGTTTTAAATACTATTTATGCATGATGTTGGCTTGGTGTCAGTGGGGTTGGTTAGCTTTCTTTTTTGGGGGGATTTACTTACAGGGTTTCAACATAGCTGGGCAACACTGGCACACGCTCCAAGTGCAGCTTATCGCAATCAAAGTAGACGTTGAGGCACTTGCACTCCTTGGGACAGTGTATATTATTATTGTTGTTGTTGGTATTTTTGACATTTCCATTTGCTGCTGCTGATTCGGCAGCTGCCAGCGCCTTTTCGGCCTGTTCATATTGCGCCCCTTCGTCGGCAACGAAACCGTTCGTTTCCAGCGAAGCGGACGGCGGCAGTGCAGCGGCAGCTGAGAATTCCACTGGAATATGCAAGGCAGCAAAATCTTCATCTTCCGTTTCTTCTTCTTCGTCGTCTTCGTGCAGCGGCAGAAATCGCGGACGTTGTCGACGATGCTGTTGTTGTCGTTGTTGTTGTTGCTGCTGCTGTTGTTGTTGATGCGCCGCTGTTGCTGCTGCCAGCGCAACCGTGTTTCCGTTAGCTCCGTTATTCTTTGCTGCTAGCATCGCGAAAAGCTGCTGCTGCGGCAGCGGTTGATTGTAGGAGGCGCCGCCCGTTTTCAGCAGAGCGCTCAGCGGCGATGTTGACGATTCACCCGACGACGTCGACAGCGACGGCGCAGCGTTACTTTGACAAATTGTTGTAGTTGTTATCAGCAGCATGCACGTAATTAGCATTAATTTATTGATTTTATTGAAATCATTGCGACGCGCACTTGTTGTTGTTGCTGTAGTATAATTATAATTATCATTATGCATTGCCTTTTTTGTTGTTGCTATTGCAATTGCGCTGTTGTCGTTTTGCTGTTGGCGTCGCCGTCGGCGCCGTCGCCACTTGGTACTCATGCTCAGTGTTACGAGGCGTTGCAGCAGCAGCAACATTATTGACGTCGTCATTATAAATTTGCTAATATAGTTGTTGCTGCTGCTGTTGCTGCTGTTCTTGTTGTTGTTCGTATTCTTGCTGCATATTCGTGGCTTTCGATAATTATTAAAGTTTATCGTCGTTGTTGCACATGCATCCTTCTCTGCTGCTGGAGCCATTTCCTGTTTAATAGCCGAAACGTGCATTTTGCAGTTTTCGCTTTTGTTTTTGATTTGCGTTGATTTCTTAAGCTTGATAATTTCGTGCGTTTTTACAATTTTATTTCCTACATTCCGTTATTCCTGTATAACGAAAATGGCCTTGGTGGCCCCGCCAGCGGCCAGTGTTGCAAAGCTCAAACGCATTGTCATTTGAATTTGCTGCATGATCGGCGCCTAAAAGAGTACAAGATAGAAAGAGAGAGAGAGAGAGAGAGATGAGTTTAAGGATGCCGTCGTATTTAAATAAATTGAAATCGTACTCGTTGCTATAAAAAATCAATAAGTGCTTTGCACACAAAAAAAATTTAAAAAAAAATCCCCTTTGCGACTCTTGCAGTTATAATTAAAATTGTTTATTTTGACGAACAACAGAAGTAAATAAATATTAATTTATAAACAGATCAGAGTGGCAAATGACTCTCTACAGCAGTGTGCAAAATAAATGCTCATTAAATTAAAATACGACCGGATGTTTTCGTGCGAAAAAAAAAACAAAATAAAAAAAATAAAACACGAAAAAACGCGCAGAGCCAACGAAGCAGAAGCAACAGCAGCATCAAGAAAAATATCTTTCAACTTGTTGAAATTGTGCAGCGTTTTGCATTTTGTACGCTTGCAAAGTCCAATGAACACAGACACGCCCACACACACACCTAAGCACACACAAACACAAACACACACACATACACACACACAACAGATGCGAATTTTCGGTGACATTCAGATAAAGATAAAGCGAATGCTGCGCACTTTTCGCTATCAGCTCAATTGGGGCGTGCTCGACATTTAAATAGTCAGCAATCCGCAGCATTCCGCAATCAGCTTAACAATATAGCAAACGATTATCAGCTCTATAGATAAATGTTATATATGCCACACCAAACCAACCCAGCCGCAAACATAATAAAAACTGATAAACTGATTGCGCAAATAAGAATAATTTTACTTTAAATGTGCATATTGTAAAATATAAATGTTATGCAGTTAATCTAGCACTGACGAACTGTGCATCTTATGGGTAAACTTAAGGAACTCATTGAATAAGAAGCTTAAAATGAGAGTAGCTAATAATAAATTAGGGCGCTAGTAATGCTTTCTAGAAATGTGAATAACGTTTAACAGACTCTCCAGAGAAACTTATCCACGAACAAAGAGACATAAATGCCTCCCAGGCAATACAATTAAGATAACCATTTAAAACTTGAACAACACTGATTTATTAAACACACATTTTCAAATTAAGACTATTAGCCAAGCTTTGACTTTTCGAATTTATGCTGGAAACATTTAACATATCGTTTCACAGGCTAAATGAAGAGTTCGAAGATTTCACCCAGATAGAGCTCCCTTAAAATACGACTGCAATTGTCACACAAAACTCATTGGTACCAATTAGCCAGTCAACCAATCTACAACTAACTAAATTGCCCTTGTCAAACCAACTTAACAGTACTCAATATATTATTTTCCAAGTTCCATTCTGCAAAATGTGAGTATTTCACTTAAACATCAACCCCAATGAAAATGCCACACAAGCGATTTCTGTTAAAACTGCAAATGACTGCAAGAAAAAAGTCTAGAAAATCTTGACCAACTCTAGGCACAATTTTTTATATTTTTTTTTAATCACAACACTATATTTAAACTTGATTTTCATTTAAAAAATGACAAAATCTCAATTTTAAAATACTAATTCTACTTTTTGGCAACACTTGTGTCAATTAAATTATATAACAAATTACTTTAAAACGTGCTAATGCTCATTAATGTTTGATGCTAAATTAACAAAGATAACGCTGCCAAAATTGGTAAAAGCCCGTTAAGGCCAACGAATAGTTGAGCCGACAACAAACAAGATTTTCCCAGGCCAAAAAAAAAACAAACACAACACCCACCAAAAAGGGCAAAAAAAGCGGCTGCAAAAACTCAAGCAATGGCAGCAATTACCGCACCAGACATGCCCATATATATATACTATATATATATAAACATACTTAGACAGATATATATATATACGAGTATATATATAAATATAAAGTATATATATAAATATAAAGTAACGAATAGCAGGCTATATAGAGAGACGACGGCCGCTTTTGCCGGCCAGGCTACTAAAAATGGTCTGACACACACACACACACACACACACACACACACACACACACACAGATACACACGCATAGGCAGACAGAGGCGCGTTAAAATGCCCAGACAACCAAATTTAGTAACAACAACTACAAAGAGGGGCAAAGCGTAATGAAATCATATAAAAAAGTGCCCCGCCAACAAGGAAAAGCTGCAGCTGAAGATGAAGATGAAGAAGCAGCTGCTAAAGAAGCAGCAGCAGTTGAAGCAGCAGCAGTTGAAGCAGCAGCAGCAACGGAAACCGCTCACTTTACTTAACTGCAACAGATATTTTGTTATTTTTCCTGCCAGCTTCAAAGAGTTTTCCACAAGCAAAAGAAGAAGAAGCAGCAACAGCAGCAGATCAAAATCAAAAACAGACTCTTCTTGTCTATATATAGTTAAAAGAGTTTCCAGCGAGTTTTCTGCTCAACTTGAGTCCGTTTTTGTGAAGTGCTTTTGATTAGTTTCCACAGTTGATAACAACAACAGCAACATCAACAACTGGCCTAGATTCTAGGTAATATATATATATATATATATATATACATATATATATATGTATATGTAATCTTATATATCTAGACAATATACCACTCCCCCCAATAATAATAAGCAACTGACAAAAGTCTGCTTGGTCTCTCAATTAGATAATTTTGTATTGGGCTCCCTTCAGTTACAGATATACAGATATATATATATATATATATATATATATATATATATGTGTGTGTGTGTGTGTGTGTGTTGGTGTATATTTATGTATGTATATACTTGATGCAATTATCTAATCAATAGGTTTGCACTGTCTACGATCGGACGGACGAGTGCTGTTCGGGCGGTATCTACAGAAGAAATCATTTTTATAGTATGACGAGCAACGCACACTTAAAAATAAACCAAAACAACAACTTTATTGAGCAGTTATGTGGAAAACTTGTTCTTGGTAAACATTTGAATTGCCCGCACTCAGCACACAAGTGTCTCTAGACAAAATTAACCAAGATCTTAAACGCAAAAATAAAGGGTTGGGTAAGGAAATTGGAAAAGATAAAACAGTTTATAATATAACAAAGATTGTTTATAGAATCGATTGCTAATCGAATGTTATTTGAATATTCCTATTGAATATTCCTTTCCAAATTTACAACTAGAAGGGGAATCAAAATTCGACACTCTCTGATTCCTTGACAGGGAAGCGAATCAAATCAGAAATAGAAGAGGAGGCGAAACTTCTCAATATGGAATCAAATCGGAGTTTGATTGAAAATTAGAGACAGAATGTAAACCTAAAATCTTTCAAACCGAAACCGTTAAGCGAACTTAATCGATTGAAGGTCCGAACCAAAAACGGAACCAGAAGCAATAATCCATATTTCCCCCGATTCCCTCACAGGCAATCAAATCGGAAACGAAACTGTTAACCATTGCCTGTTTTAAGCATACTTCATTTTCGTAGACATAAATTTAAGTTAACTTAAAATTCAGCACTGGCTCCCTCAACATAAATAATGATTCAAAACAAAATTGGATTCAAAATTTAGATAAATAGGCAAAATGAACAAATGCACATTAATCTTAAGTTTGGCTTAGCGGCTTTCTTCGCTTGATTTGACAACATGCTTGTGGAAAAGAAGAGGCAGAAGAAGAGCCAGAAATATGATCCAACACCTTTGACACGCTTTCAATAAAACTATCGATCAATGCGGGATGATGATCATGCTGCTGCTGCTGCTGTGGGTGGCCGCCAATCACAATCGATGACAGTTCGACAGATGTTTTACTGACTATCGATAAAAAAAAAAACCTATATAAATTAGTTGACTATTGTCTTTTGTCTTTTGTTTTTTAGTTTTAGTCAACACTGTTTGCTACAATTTTCACACACCAATCAGCGACGTTCGCCAGGCAGTTGAGTAAATTTTCGTCAAAAAAAGGAAGCCATTTTGAATGAATTTGCATGCATAAAATATGCATAAAATGCCAAACTAAATCGCATTATTGATTAGCATAAGTTCTCTTTCAGACAACTAGATAGATAGTTGGGAAAAACCCAGTCTAAGGGCAAAACCCTCACGCCAATCAATTTGGGATGAGAGTAAACAAATTTGTTTAAATTAAAGCTTTCGCTTTGAACTCATTATTTTATTTTTTTTTTTTCGTTACAACAAAGATGAGCAAATCAAATGTAGATTTTTTATGTCAAATGTGATTTTTTTGTTGTTGTTGTGTTTTTGTCAACTCCCTCACAATTTATTATATAACGGTACGGGGCTTTTGGGCAAGATTATTGTTTTCTTATGAAAAGACGACAAAATGTCGACGGTGTTAGCTGTCCGATGGCTGTCGATGATATGATAATGCCGCCGATAAATGTATACAACTGGCGTGGGTTAAAATACAACACATTTATATATACATATATATATATATATTTATGGGTTTATCTATTGAAAGATCGTTAGTTGTACGAGAGAATAACATTCATTTTTCATTAGATTCGAGAGCAGATTGTGGAGCAATAATAGATGGATAGATAAAATCAACTGAATAAAACATGTTTTTTTTTTGTTTTGTCTTTTTTTTTGCTTTTGTTTTACATTTAATTTATATAACATTTTTAATGTGATTTTGCTCATTTTTTTGTTGTTGATTTTTTTGGTTGTTGTAACATTTTCGTCGTGTGTTGTTTCTTAAACATTTCACAAAATGCCTGAGGCTGCATTTTTATTTGTCTTAATTTTTACCTGCTGCCTGTTGAATTGCTTTTTAACATTTAAATTGGTAATTTTTCCTCTGCTTCTTGCCTGTTTTTCTGCTGGCTTGGCGCATTTCTTGTTGTTGTTATTGTTGTTGTTGTCGCCCACTGCTTGTTTTTTTCTGGTTTTATCTGTGTGTGCGAAGAAAATGTTTCGCCCAATAATCGTTGTTGTTGTTGTAGTTGTTTCTATTTGTGTCCTTGTGTGTTTCGTTGTTTATTGCCTTTGCCAAATGAATAAAAATATATACAATATTTTCGTGTGCGTTTGCGTTTGACTGAGTTTGACGTTTGTCGTTGGCGTAAAAAATACACCAAAAGAATAAGCAGAAAAAAAAGAAAAAGCGTATAAAAAAACCACAGCAGAAGTCAAAGCGTTTGCTGTGGGCGGGCAGCAGTCATTTGAGTTGGAATCTATTGAGTTGGGCTGTGTAGTGTCTTGTGTGTGGTGTGTTGTTGTGTTTGCTTTAGTGTGGTGAAGTTGAGTTCACTGACAAACCGCAGCTGCAGCTGCCAAAAGAGATGCCAAAAAAATGCAGACGAAAAAAGTTACAGTAGAATGTTGCATGCTGCATGTGCTTCTAAGATTAGATTCCAAGAAGCAGAAGAGTAAGAATAAATGAGAAAAATGTGATTAGCATTTCTTGAAACAATAATTATTCAATCATAATCTGAAAACTCAAGGCAAACATACATAAAGTTCTCATTATAAAACCGAAATTCGCAGATTCACTTATAATCTTTTTAATGGTTTTGTCCATTAGTGCTTTTTTATTCTTATTATTTTATACATATTACAGCTATTACAAAATACCCAATACTTCAATGAAGTTTCCATTTTTAAATTCAAATTGCCATATTCACTTATCTCGTTGTGCCCATTGGTCTAAGTGTTTTTTCTTAGTATTTTATATTTATTACAACTATCACAAATTACACAATTCTTTGTTAAAGTTCTCATTAATAAATCTAAAATTCTTAATTCACTTATTATCTTTCTAATTATTCTCTAAGTCTTCTCTAAGTGTTTTCTTAGTATTTTGAATTTATTTATTTATTATTTAGAATATTTATGATGCTAATATCTAAATTCCCACTAAGTCTCACATCCGGCTATATTGCAAATTTAATCAATTGTATTTAATTGCCACTAAGCTGGTTCGCATTAAACAAAGACAACAACGTCAACTACAAAGCTGATCAGTTGCCAAAGTGAACGCTTATCCTAGTACTTAAGAAATGTACACACATATATGTATATGTGTGTGTGCTTGTATCTTGCATGTCTAATTTGTATGCCTCTCTTTTGAGTGTAATCGATTCGTTTCGCTGTGATCAAGCAGCTATTGAAAAGCACATAAAATTTGCTCGTTTCCATTACACCCCACAAATTTGTCATTCTCTCTCTGGCAACTCTTTTTTTGTATTTTTTTCGTACAAAGCAGCAGCCGCAGCAGCAGACATAACAGAAACAAAGTCGAAGCTGCATTTGTTGTTCGTGGTCTGCGCACTCTCTCTGTCCCTCTCCCTCTATCGTTCTCTGCTACTGCTGCCTGCCTGCTGTGTATGTGCGTGTGTGTGTGTGTGAGGTGCGTGGGCACGAGAACGGAAACAGCGCGAAGTCAGCGTCGGCGTTGTGCCTCTGTCGCTGTTGACGTTACGTCAATGTGAGATGAGTTAGTGTGAGTGTGTGTGTGTTTATTTGTTTGTTTGTGTTGGCCTATGGCTTACAATAACAACATAAAAGGTAAAATCGTTGCCTATTGCCGCGCTGTCTGCGGCGACTAATTAGGTAACGTGCCAGCTACAACAACCACGACCACAACGAGAACCCCATGATAAGAGCAGCGCAGTCGCTGCGCCGCAATAACGACGCAAATAGCAACATAAATTTTGCACACAGACACGAACACACACTGACACATACACAAACACAACACACGCACGCTAACAACAAAATCCAATAAGCAAGCAAACTGCCAGGCTGTCTGTGCCAGCGGCTGCCTCGTCGCGGCTTTTGCTGTTACTGTTGTTGTTGTTGTTTTGTTTTAGTTTTGCTTTTTGCAAAAATAAATTTAATTTTGTAGCCATTAATTTTCCACTCTAAATACGAGCGCAAGACGCTGCCAGCCACTCGCTTGCACTCACCGACAGCAGTCAGTACCAGCAGAACGCTCACTAATTAAATAACTAAAAAGATTTTTTATAATTGTTAGCTTATTTCCATTGCCTTCTGCTTGGATGCTTTGTGCACTGCACACGGACAGCCCCACAGACAGACAGACAGGCTGGCAGACAGCTGCAATGCACGCCTGCTTATAACGGTTTATTATAAACGAAACAGGGCAGCAAGTAGTAAAGGGAGAGAGAGGGAGAGAGCGAGATAGCAGCTCAGCAGGTCTCCTCCTGCTTTTAAAGCTTTTCATAAGTTCGATAATTTTATTTTTTGCACAATTAGTTAACATTCTTGTTTATGTAAATATATAATATATGTATATGTATGTGTGCACAATAAATTAACGTCTTTTTTATCGCTTTAATGATAAGCCGTTTTGCTTGATTGGTCTAAAGCGCATAAATATCAAATAAACAAAGCGTATTGTTGTTGTTGCTTGATAAGACTCAGGGGCTAGCGTGTGTGTCACTGTGTGTGTGTGTATATCATATGCCAAAATGAGCGGAGGGTGGGGAAGGGAAGAAAGGGAGTGTGTTTATGTGGAAATCAGGTGGAGTGGACTTTATAAGACTTAACCTTGAAAATGTGCGATAAAAGGAAAAATATCGCACAAGGCAAGCAAAAGAAATGCCAGTAAAAAGAGAGATGAAAGTTTCACGAATAGGAATGCGCAGTTTATTGAGTATCAATTAGCATATTAAATGATTTCTATATTCATTTAAATATTAAAATATGCTGATTTATATGCCACAAAATGCTGATTATACTAAGGGCTGCTGAAAAAAAGAAGGTCGTGCTATAAACATCATTTGGCAGGCTCACAAACATCTTTCTCAGTATTGTAGAAATTCCATTTCCATTGACAACACTAAAGCAAACTGTCAAGTATGTTTAATTTCTTAAAAAAAAAATTATCTTCCATTCATGTAAATATAATAAAAAAGAAAATATACCCGCAGCGATTTGTAAACTGTATATATTTAAGATAATGCCATTCCACACTGAAAATGAGGAAATGGAGAATATTATCGAACAGCCGCCAATAATTGAAGAACAATCAACAATTGACGAACCATTAATCGAAGATCGAGCAAATGTTATCGCCCAGCCACGTCGCAGTCCTCGCATCGCAGCCAGGCAGGAGCTGAAACGCAAATTGATCGTGAAAGAGGGGCAGCGGGAGGAGCAGCGGAAGAAGCGCTTTCGTGCCGAGCAAATGGCAAGGGTAATGCAGAAAGTGGCGCATGGCAAACCCTGTGTCTGCCTCAATATAAACAATGAATTGCATTGGCTATTTGACATCGAAATACAAAACCCTCAAAGTGGATTATAAGATTTGATGTGCAAGAGTTGCTTATTTGTTATTGTGCATATATTTGAGTTTTAAAATAAATTTAACAGACACCCAAAAAAAATCATTCGCAAAAAATAGTCGAACAATATCAACTATATAAATCTAAAAAATATCGGAAAAGAATGCAGTGAACAAATATATCAAGATCAAAAATAAGCTGTGCAAAAAAAAAGAAGAGATTGATTTGGCTACCGAAGATCCAGCAATATACAAAGTGCCTATGAACGAAAAGCCGGTAATCGAAGAACCAGAAATCGAAATATTCAGTTCTGTCCCCTCCTCGACCATATCGTAGCGAAAAGGCCAAACTTTGCCTTAGCGTTAAGGTGGACAATAAGATTTGATGCGTTGAGATTTTAAGTTGTTAGTTTATCAAATATAAGTAAATGAATTCTTCAAAATTTTGTACTCATTGTCATTGGTTCGGCTTACGCTTCATTTTGCCATAGAAAGAGCAGTTTTAAAGGCCATAAATCAACTATTTGACTTCTATATTCGATTTCATATCTCGGTCTAAAATTTCTTGGAAATCGTCGTTTTTTGCTGGTTTTGTGACCCGTGACATCAGTTGCATGACGGACTTGTACAAATTTAATTTGCTTACCACGACTCAAGTTGAACGTAGATACCCTGTACGCGATGTCTACTGTTCCTTGGTGTATGTCAACTTGTTCAATTTGTTATGCTCTAAATTCGTTTAGGACCAATAAATTCACGATTTATGCTTGTATTAATATTTAGATTTCTATTTCGGATGCATAAATTGCCTACTCCAAGTTATTGTTTTAGTAGAACCACAGATAAACATGAGCAGAATATATTTTTCTGCTGTGCAATAACTTACAGAGTATTTGCCAGGCCATTCAGTTGCTGTTGTGGCTTTGTTGTTTGTTATTACTAAACGTGTTATCATCACAAATGATAAGCAGTCAACAAAACAAACGACAAACACATTTTATTGGTGCGACAAACTAACTCTATATCAAAAGGCCCCAACAGACTTACGCAACACATACGAGGTGTGTTCAAAAAGTATCGCGAATTTTGAATTTTCGCGGGTTACGTATAATCGAATTTCGATTTTTTTGTAGCGTTATGTTGGTACTCATGTCTCTCACTTATGCCGACAAGCTCGGCCATTTTGAATGTTCACTTAATTGTTGACAGCTGCTTTGCTTGCACGTGTTTTGGATCGTCTTCGATTTTTACCTATTCAAAAAAATGGATCAAAGAACCTGTATCAAATTTGGTGTGAAAAAACGAAATTAAGTGCGCGGATGCATACCGAATGTTGATTGTGGCATACGGAGAAGCTACCTTGGACCGAAGCAACGTTTATCGGTGGTACAAAATGTTCTCAGAAGGCCGAGAAGATGTGAACGACGAAGAGCGTGCCGGACGCCCGAGCACTTCAACAACAGACGAAAAAATTAATGGAGTGGAGAAAATGGTATTGGCCAATCGTCGAATCACCGTTAGAGAAGTTGCTGAGGAGCTAGACATATCGATTGGCTCATGCCATTCGATTTTTATCAATGATTTGGGCATGAGACGGGTCGCCGCATTGCACCACGATAACGCCCCTGCTCACACATCGTTGCTTGTGCGCGACTTTTTGGCCAAAAACAACACACTAATGATGCCGCAGCCACCGTATTCCCCAGATCTGGCCCCCTGTGACTTTTTCTTGTTCCCTAAACTGAAGAGGCCCATGAAAGGACGACGTTACGCTACGCTTGACGAGATAAAGACGGGATCGAAGGAGGAACTGAACAAGATAAAAAAAAATGATTTTTTGAAGTGCTTCGAAGATTGGAAAAACCGTTGGCATAAGTGTATAATATCTCATGGGGATTACTTTGAAGGGGACAAAATAGATATTCATGAATAAATAAATAATGTCTGAAAAAACACAAAATTCGCGATACTTTTTGAACACACCTAGTAGTACTATTTTCCAGATAATGTCAAGTGGACAATTTTTATTTATGTGGATCTTTTTGCGAGGCTTTAATTAAGAATGGGACGGGAGAGAGAGGGAGAGGAAAGCGAGAAGGACAAAACGGGACATGGGAATCATATATAACGCTTACGCATAGACTTCAAAAGCAGGCAAAGGCTGGAAGAGCGGGAGGCAGAGAGGCGGGTGCGGAGGCTGGCCGTTGGCGGTGGCATTCATAAAATTAATCCGTCGCGCAATAATTTTTCGATTTAATTTTGGTTTCTTTTATTTTTTTTATTTTTTTTAACTTAAAGCGGGGCTCAGAGAAAATCTTCAGGCATGTCAAATTGAGTTCCATTCAAAAAAGGAGAGCGACAACGAACAAAAAAAATAAAGACGAAAAAAGAATACAAAACAAAACAAAAGCAACAAAATGCGGGCAAGTTAAGCAACGCGCAATGCGGCTGTCAAAAGATCTTAACGAACAACAACAACGAGCAAAATAAAACGAATAAGAAACGATCCTGGGCAGTGCGAAGAAGAGGAAGACTTACAAAAGCAACGCTAGCAGAGGGACGACTAGAAGGGCATGGCGAGCACTGGGTGGGGGGAGTAGAAGGGCTGTCAGTTAACGCGCGGCGAGTTCGCGCAGTTTCTGCAGTCTTCGTCTTCGTCTTCGTCTCGACAGAAACAGAGAGCCACACTGAGAGAAATAAAGGATGTACTAAAGTGAAGCTTGTCAAGTACCGAGTCTTGTATACTTATATATACTTATACGCTCGCTGACTTACTAAAATTCATGATTGATATACTCTGACTGATTTGCTAAGCCCCAAAAATTGTTTTGAAAATAACATTAAAATACTCTAATAAACTAATTGCACACTTGATAAACTCCCGGGAATGCAATGTACTTGATTTCCTTTCTCTCTGTACAAAAAGAAAGACATATGCACACATACACTCAACACACATACACACACACACACACAAGCCCACATATTCGGTGTTTTCGGGCCAAGTGAGAAAACCAAGCGCGACACCAACACCAAAAACCGGCTGCGGCTCTCGGCTCGGGCGTCTCATCAGACGGCTGTTGGCCTGTGGCAAGGGAATTGAATTGAATTTCCAGTCGACGTTCAAAATTTCAGCCTTTTTGCCTTTTTGAAGGTGTGAAGAAAAAATAAAATACAAAGCACAGCCAGCTACAAAAACAACAACAACAACAACGATGAAGGCACACAGCACGAAATTCTGAAAACTTCAGAACAACAAAAACAACAACAATGCCCGAAACGAAACGAAATCAACGGCAGATCTGCCAGAAACTCCAAAGAACAGAGAGACCAAAGAATACGAAAAAAAGACGCAGCTAAACTTGACAGTAAGCCGACATTGGCATACCCTGGGATTATTTATATCAACTGATGTAGTTTACTTTATAGCTGAATTAGTAGACAAAGCTGGAAAGATAAATCGAGGCTCGTATATTAATAGCTGAACAAAAATAGATAGATACACTCAAGCATGCCTCCTTTGCAGCGTTGCACAATAAATTGAATATACCCGCTTCCAAGGGCATATAAAAAGAAGCAGACAGAAAACTGGATTGTGCCTGGTCGGGTCGTTTTCCAGAGACGAGGCATGGGGCAGACTCTTTGGGATTTCAGAGGGTTTCAGTTTAAATGTTGTTGCTGTTACTTTTCTGGCTATGATCTCTCCGCTCCGTGTCTTAGAAGCATCTGTTTCTTTGGTATTGGATTTTCATATTGTTTTTGCTGTTGTGTTTGTTGTTGCTTTTTGCCACTTCGGTTCGGAGAGTTCTGACAGGCCTCAAGAACTGAAGGTGAAAAGTACTTATAATAAGGAAGTCCGACGGGTAAATGGTTAAATGGTAAATGGTCACATTAAGATTACCGTGTCCTCAACTCGTATGGACAACGCCTGATATTATTATTATTATTGTCATTATTGCTGTCTGCTTGAGTTCATTTTGAAAAGGCTCCATCATTTCATTTTTCTATAGATGACTTTTGGTATTGAGCTGTTTGAATTGATTTCTATGATAATCTCTGCAATGTTAACAAAAGTTTCCATTTATGACTTGGTTGAATATACTTTTGTACCATTTAGCAGGGTATGTGAAGCAAATATTTTTAAGTCAGTCAAAGGAACGAATCTGAACTTTTATAATTGAATGACAGGGGAAGTAGTTTTAAACCTTGAGAAAGTGAACAGGTGAGAGAAATGGAATTATGTTTTCTGCTTTAAGATCTAATTAAATATACAAACATATGTATAGATGTGGTCGACTTCTTATTTAAAGATATTCGAGACATTCTCTTTATTCTCTTTTATACTATTTTGTAAGCTATTTCTTCTTGGGAAAGTACTTTCTTACACATATATTTCTGACATATAGGCTAAATATCATCCAAGCTTAAGTTCTATTATAAAAAAGATTGTTTTTATGTGGCAATAACTCAACAATGTTCTTTCTAAAACTTGTTTTTCAATAACTTTACTTTTAACACAAGATATATAAGATATGATCTACAAGGCTTAGGCATAATTTGTAAACATAATTCAATTATGGTTTAGCATAATAATATCATTTTATACTACAAAGAGCATTTCCAATCCTTCTTTTAACTTCTTTGCTTTCAAAAATGTATCAATGAGCTTTCGGGTTTCTTCTTTTTTTTTTATGAACATTTATGAAATTGTAATTTATTTTCGAAACGTTTTTGTATGCCAAGACATCTGCTAATCCCGACGCTACAAAGCAGAGAACCCAGCATTGTGTTCCACAGGTGTGCACGTAACTCAAACACAGACACACACACATTCAGACTAACAGTGGGCATAGAGAGAGAGATACCCACACAAAAAACAACAACAAGAAAAAACTATTCAACTTCGAACCGAATCTGATTTCTGAAACTGATTGTGAATGCGTTGCTGTTCTTGTTGTTGCAACTGTTGTTGTTGTTGCTGCCACACAGTTGACGTTTCTTCCCAACGTCAGTTCGAGTTAAAGAAAAATAAAAACCTACGAGGAATCCTCCACATACACACACGACACACACACATGCCGAGTTCAGTTACAGATACAGATACAGATAGACGCAGTTTTGTTTTTGCTGCCACATGGAGGCGACTCGACGCGTCGCTTGGCTTAAATTGGTTTTTATTGTTGCTGCTGCTGCTGCTGCTCTGCTCTGTTACTCTGTTACTGCCTCTGCTGCAACACATGTCCATTGTTGGTGTTGCCGCATTCGTTTTGACCATATTTCTTCTTGTTATACCAGTCTGCTGCTGCTGCTGCTTCTTCTACATTTTCTTTGAATACCCTTACAAATATTTTATGATTTTATGTGCGCATATATCCACGACTACACAAGTCTTATATATTCTCAGTCTGCTTCAATTGATAAGTGGTTTTATTTCACCTTTTCAACCAACTATGCTGAGTCAGTTTTGAAGTGACTTGGGTCATACCTATGTTAAAATCGATTGAATAGTCTATCAATAAATATATATAACTATTATAATCATTTTATTTTTCCTATATTTTACCAATCAAAGGGTATTTCAACTCTGGCATGTCAAAGATACGTTTTCCTTTTTTTTTTTTTACCTCTCTTTGAAGTCGCATTTAATTCTTTAGCTTCTTGGTTGGGCCTTTTGTTGTGCTTGTGTCTTGTGTGTTGGGTCCGGCTTTGACTCCGACTCCGATCGAGGCAGAGGTGTGAAGAAAAGAATTTTTCTGTGCAATAATCTTGATGCCTTTTTAAGATTTGTTGTCCAGCGCTCGCCTTAGTTGGACTTGAAGCTGCATTTTATGTTTTTTTTCTTCCCCCCATGCGTTTTTTGTTTCGTTTCGGTTGAAAAATGGTTTTCGGCTGTGGGGAATGAAGGGAAAGGTTGGGGCAGGAGCAGGGGTAGCTGAGCTTAAGAAAATTTACGCCATAAAATGTGAAAATAATTGGATACACTACTCGAGACGCTCGCATCGAATCTTTCTTATTTTTTTGTGAATGCATTTCAAATTGCTAATGATGAGAGCCAGGGAAGGTGCAAGTTGCAAAGAAGTCGGCTCGATTTTGGCCTTGCCACAACACAAACAGATTCCTTCCGTGAGACAAGCAACGTTACGAATCTTATGTAGCAGACAGCCCCCGTCTCCCCCAGCCAAAGCCAGTCAGCCAGCCAAGCATTAAATGCATTTATTTATGAGGTCCCCTCCCCTCCCCAACAGCCTAAAAAGTATTCGATATAATCTTGGCTAAAATTGGTTGGCTCATATGCATATGATGAGCATATTGCGATATTGAATTTAAGTAGAATTCACACCTTCAGGCCAGTACTTGGCTACACGCCCCTCCATCCTTCCCTCTCCCACACACATACACACACACACACATACAAACAAACACACACACAAACACACACACGCACCTAGCACACACAATACACACTCAGTCGTAGTAAGCCACAGAATGTTTCGTGTCTGATTTAAAGCGTTCACGAGAGCTGAACGTTAAATGATATGGAAAAAGTTTACATTGGCTTGGGGTTTTTTTTTATTAAATTAATTGTTAGTTGTACCATTAATTATCAGGGCGATTAACTGATTTCAACAGAGATTTAACAAGGCGCAGCGACTAGCACAGAATTAATGCTTGAACTACCTCAAATATATTAGATTACTGCACAAGTAGGAAAAGTGGCGGAGCCTACAATGTGAAAACATATGCACACTCGGAGAGGGGGAAGGTTGAGAGCAAGCTGCAGGTTGTGTTGGTTAGGGAAATTTTCCAGCATTTTCCAGGCGAATATATATACTTATTTTATTGATTTAGTACATTTAGAGTGCATAAATTTATTTTATTGATTTAGTTAATGTAGACAAAAACAGTTTACCAATTTTAAAAAGGTTTTAAGATATAAACAATTTGAAATTTCTTGGATTCGGATTTCATTTTTTAATTTTAATCAATTTTCAGAACACATTCCGGAAAACTATACGGCAATAAGCAGACTAAGATTCGCATAGCTTGGCAAGTCCTACATTGTCAAGAGCTCTGAGACCAGACAACAATCGTGATAGTTCTGAATCAAGAGATAAATCTCATTTATTTCAGGTAGAGGCTCAATAGATTCAGGTCATCTCCAGTTTGTAGCAGTTATAGCAATAATAAATGAAGCCACTCATATTAAATGCTTCGATTTGAAATACTATTGGTAGTTATACGAGGTGTGTTCAAAAAGTATCGCGAATTTTGAATTTTCGCGGGTTATGTATAATCGAATTTCGATTTTTTTGTAGCGTTATGTTGGTACTCATGTCTCTCACTTATGCCGACAAGCTCGGCCATTTTGAATGTTCACTTAATTGTTGACAGCTGCTTTGCTTGCACGTGTTTTGGATCGTCTTCGATTTTTACCTATTCAAAAAAATGGATCAAAGAACCTGTATCAAATTTTGTGTGAAAAACGAAATTAAGTGCGCGGATGCATTCCGAATGTTGATTGTGGCATACGGAGAAGCTACCTTGGACCGAAGCAACGTTTATCGGTGGTACAAAATGTTCTCAGAAGGCCGAGAAGATGTGAACGACGAAGAGCGTGCCGGACGCCCGAGCACTTCAACAACAGACGAAAAAATTAATGGAGTGGAGAAAATGGTATTGGCCAATCGTCGAATCACCGTTAGAGAAGTTGCTGAGGAGCTAGACATATCGATTGGCTCATGCCATTCGATTTTTATCAATGATTTGGGCATGAGACGGGTCGCCGCGAAATTCGTACCAAAATTGCTCAATTGCGACCAAAAACAGCATCGCATGAACATTGCTAACGAGATGTTGGACTCTGTCCGCGACGACCCAAATTTGCTCCAGAGGGTCATAACTGGTGACGAATAGTGGGTTTATGGTTACGACGTGGAAACCAAAGCTCAATCATCTCAATGGAAGCTGCCGCACGAACCAAGACCGAAAAAAGCGCGCCAAGTTCGGTCGAATGTGAAAGTTTTGCTGACAGTTTTCTTCGATTGCAGGGGCGTGGTGCATCATGAGTTCTTGCCACAGGGTAGAACGGTCAATAAGGAATATTACCTGCAAGTTATGCGCAATTTGCGCGAAGCAATCCGCCAGAAACGCCCGGATTTGTGGAAGAACAAAAATTGGCTTTTGCACCACGATAACGCCCCTGCTCACACATCGTTGCTTGTGCGCGACATTTTGGCCAAAAACAACACACTAATGATGCCGCAGTCACCGTATTCCCCAGATCTGGCCCCCTGTGACTTTTTCTTGTTCCCTAAACTGAAGAGGCCCATGAAAGGACGACGTTACGCTACGCTTGACGAGATAAAGACGGGATCGAAGGAGGAGCTGAACAAGATAAAAAAAAAGATTTTTTGAAGTGCTTCGAAGATTGGAAAAACCGTTGGCACAAGTGTATAATATCTCATGGGGATTACTTTGAAGGGGACAAAATAGATATTCATGAATAAATAAATAATATCTGAAAAAACACAAAATTACTTACTTTTTGAACACACCTCGTAAGTCAGGTCCTTATGTAGTCACTGCTCACTTATCACATCTGAAAAGCACTTAGCTATCTTTATACCCGTAACGTGACTTTCTGGCTAATTCATAAATATTTTAGCACATTGCGAAACCCGGCTTTGGCACAAAACAATATGCAATAAAACAAAAACAGAGGTAGAGCAAAAAAAAAACACCTACAGGTACTGCAAATGCGGTTGAAGTTATCAGGCCAACTGAAATCTACAGCACAGCACAGAATGCACCAACACCTCTTCTCAGAGGTGCTCAATACAACAAAAGACACATTTGCGACCCCCCACCCTCGCTTTACTCCCCTCTACTCCTGAGAACCTACAACTCCCACTCAGATATTTGTTTTGTATTTGCCAAGCCCTTGTAACAGCAAACGTTTTTTTCTCTAAAGCTTCAAAAGCAATGAAAACAACGACAATGAGTACAACAAGTGCAATGTGCACAAATCGTGCAAAAAGTGTGAGTGCTGTAGTCGGGTGTGCTCGACTAATAGATAGCCTAAACGCAATTCCTTGCCTGAGGAGTAGATACCCTAAGCCCAAGTCTTTGCCTAGATTTTGAAATTACATTTTTTTAGAATCGCGTTGGCCAATTTTAATGTAACGGCAATGGAAAGTTTTTAAGCGTTCCCAACTCGGTTTTTTCGGACAGGTTTTTAAAAGGAATTTCGAGCTAAAATCATGTTTTCAAATTTAAATGATGTTTTCTTCTAGAGCTCAAATCGTGATTAAAAAGTATTGGTTTATGGAAATCGGTTCAGTTTTGGGATACTTATGGCATTGGAAACTTAAAAACGTCCTCAAGCAGATTTTCTGCGAAAGAATTTTAACACAATTTCCAATCCAGAATAATGTCTTCAAATTTAAATATTGTTTTATTGTAATTATTAAAAATAGTTTTATTTCAATTCATTGAAAAGTAGTCAAATACTCGGATATGGTCTGTTCATCTGTATTAATTATTTCCACAACATAATAATACCCCTTCAAAAACATTTAAAATGCTTTTAGGGCAAAAAAATTAAGAGCAAAAAAAACAAGAAAAAAAAATTAAAGAGAGCAAAAAATAAATAAATAAAGCTGGCACGAACTACAAAAACGATAGAGAAGAGCTAATAACTAAATTGCATTAAGTGTAATTATAACTAATTAGAAAAAAAAAAATAAAATAACAGCAACAAAGCAAAAAAAGCCGCATAACTAGCACACATAAAAAATCGAGGACTTGGAGAAAAAAATGACATTTTTATGAAATTGCTTTTGGTGTGCTTCTTTCTCTGTACCTCCTCCTTCTCCTTCTCATTCTACTGCTGTTCGCGACCATGGCAAATGATTAATGCCAGTGGAAAAATGATGTTGTTGTTATTGTTATTGTTGATGTTGTTGTTGGAAATGAGATGCGATTAGTTGCATTGGCAAAGCATGAAATCAAATTAAATGAAATCCCCTCAAATAATTGATTTAATTGTGCAAATGTTTGAGTCACCCCAATGGAGAAATGGCATTTCAATTGACTAATCAAACGGCTTGATTAGATGCCCGGAATAACTGTGAATATATAAATCCATATATCCCATTCATAGATATTTATAGAACTGTACTCTACTCGATTCTTTGTTCAGTCAATAATTGAACTTAACTCAAATTTATGTAAATTTAAAATAAAATGATTCGTTACGCTTTGGATAAGGAACAAATACTAATAATTCTTGATCATGCTGTCAGATTTTCTCTTTTATTTAACTCGGGAAATAAAAGGCGCAAGGCGGCGAGGCGACTGTACTGCGGATTTGTACAATTGCTTGCTTCAATTACCAAACAACAACAACAACAACAACAAATGTAGATACAAAAGCAGAGCAGATTGAAAGGCAGCAGCAATGGGCATTCAGCTTTAGCCCATAGATGAATTCTTTTCAGCTTTAGCTACGGTCAAAACACAGAAAGAGAGAGGGAGAGAATGTACAGCATAAACGGGCACAATGAACCTCCGGGGCAAAGAGCACGAAGTGACAGTGGGGGCGGGGGGCAGTCGCCGGGCAAAATAAATCATTTAATATTGCGCGCGCTATTTATCATCTAACATTGCTGCATATCATTCTTCATCTTAACACACACACACACATTTACATATACACGAGCGCACAGTTGGGTGCCCCGAGAGGAGTAGACAAAACCGTGAAAAAATTTCTTAGCTGTGAGTGAACAGAGCAAAATACTCTGTACTTAGGCAGTGTTCATTGATTTAAGTAGCTGTTGTATGCTATGTGCTGCTAAGCGCGTATATATAATTGTAGCGAAAGGAATTAATTAGGAATGTGTAACCCCTATATAATTTCACATATGCTTCTATCTGCCTGCTTAGCACATTTGCCAAACGCTAATATGCCCCGCTGTTTGCATGTGTTTTTTAATGGGTAAAATAAAAGTGGAAGTAGAAATAGTAGTGAAGGCAAAAATTAGCGTGAATGAAAACTGATGTGCTTGAGATGGATGCCAATGAAGGGGGGAGGGGTAGGTGGCTTCGGTTTGCTTGTAGAAGTAGGGAATTTAGTTATGGGGGAAGGGGATTGTGGATTGTGGTTGCACTCATATAAACAAATTGCGCCAAGCGAAGCAGCCAAAATGTCTGCCGCGGCTATAAACTAAACAGCATGTATACGCTTGTGTCTGTGTGTGTGTGTGTATACCTTTCTGTACATATGTGTGAAAGAAGTGTACAAATGTTTGCCTGTCTAACTGTCTGTCTGTCGATTTGTCGTATCTTTTTTCTAGTGAACGATTCTGTGTGTTGTTTATTCGTCACTTTAACACGTTCGATGCTGACGCGAGCGCAGGCAGCGACTGCGACAGCGACGTCACTGACACCGACACACACAAACACGAAACAAACGCAGCGGCAGAATTTATTTTTATTTAATGTGCGCCTTGCATATGCGTCTATGTATATGTGTGTGTGTGTGTGTTGCATGCCTATCAAGATTGAATTTGGATTTTCGTTGATTGTTGCCGCCGCAGCAAATGCGTAACAAATACATAAAACATTAAAAAAAACTATGTTTGTACTTACATGTGTGTGTGTGTGTGTGTGTGTATGTATTTATTTTGTTTTTCTGCTACTACTGCTGCTGCTGCGACTGTGATTTTATGCTCGCGCTCTCTTCTGCGCTCTTTCTTTCACTCACTCTCTTTTGGTCACACTTGCACTCGCTGTTAGAATTTATTTTTTGTGGTTGCCTTGTAAGAAAAAGGCAACGCGTTATGTTTTATTATGTGTTATCACACATTCGCTGTGTACATTGCTTCATATATTTACTGTTTTTGTAAAGTTTTGGATTGATTCGCAAGACACACGCGTTTTTGTTTCCGATTAATTAAGCGTATAGAAACGATGCTCGTCACGAACGCGACACTATGACACCTTTCCACCTTGACAACTGAACGAGAACTGATTGTAAATATTCCATATATCGATACGTCGAGAGCAAAATGTTCAGCTGCTGCTGCTGCTACTGCCCTCCGATAACAATCAGGGCTGCCTGCTTAGTAGTGTTAGAAAACTCAACATTTTCTTCGAAAATTTACAATTTAAATGTTGTAAATTATTTTAAGCTATATTTAAAAATGGCTAAAGTTTTAAGGGTAGATAAAATCATACAGCGCATTATTATATAGCAACAACTAAATAACAGTCAATTCTCTCACTAGCTGTTTTAAGACGAGCAGTGCTGTGTAATAGCGCAGAGCTGTTTTAGCTTGAACAACTGATTTGTTTTCGGCAATGTCGCTTTTACATACAATTACAAAGTCAATAACAAATCGGTTACTACTCAAAGCAAAGCCAAATCCAGAATCCTCAATATGTGCGACACATGTGCGAGGGATATGGGGCTATGTGGCAGTGGCATTCAATCAGGTGGATGCAGAACGCTTGGCAAAAGTGGGTCCCAATCGCCTCTGCGCAGAATGGTTGGTTAAAAACGGCGGCGGCGTCCGCTTCACCGATAATCCCTCCAGGCTGTGGAAGGACTACAATCTACTGCCATCGGAAACAACACCGTTTCGCATTAAAGTTGTCGACGCCTCCAACGCATCCGTGATGAAAATCGGCTTGGAGCACTTCAAGAACTGTGATCACATCGACACGGTGATCTTTCACAATTGCAAGCATCTGGAAAACGATGGTCTGGTTGGACTCACCCATTTAACCGATTCGCTGAAAAGCCTGCAGGTGTCGGGCTGCTATAACATCACCGATTCCGGTCTAGTCATTATCAGTGAGCTTAAGAATCTAAGGCAGTTGCTCATCTTTGACATGTTGTATGTGAAAGACATGGATGAGGTCGCCAAGAGCCTCAAGTCCAGTCTGCCCGCATGCGATATCAAAGCCACCAAATTTGCTGTGCAGCTTAAAAAGGATTAAAAAGCCCTGGGACATTTGCAATTTGTTATTGTTGATATATGCAAGAACTTATATATTTTTTTACAACTTAATAAAATATTGGAGCTATGATTTGGGATTGTGATCTTGAAGGAACTCTGCAAGAATTGAAGGTAAAGGAACCGCAATATGTGCTAGAAAGTTGTAAGTAGCATTAGATCCAATTATTGTGTTCTAAGATTATTACAATGCACCCTTTGTTTATAGAAAACTCCAATATGATATTAGGTTTTATGGCAATTGATACAAGGATTCATAAACTGATATTTGGGATCAAGCTGTGTTGCACGAATTTCAATTGGATCAGGAATTGAATAATCAAGATCATAAATTCTGATTGAAAAATCGTTTAAACAGAGAGACTAGTTGAGATTACAGTGTCGACTTAGAAATTTTGGAAACGCCGCCTGCAACACAAAATTATAAAGAAACATAAAACATATTCATGGAATATCCATTGTTTAATGTGTTATATCAGGTGAAATCGGTGCCTTATGTAACTTATAAATACTATTTTTGGTGTTGTTCAGTGCAGTCTATTTATGTTTGCTTAGTAACTAATTGATCAGTTTAGGATGCGGCCAAAATATAGGGGCGTATATCGTCCACATCGAACAGCTGCTCAGGCGCCACACGCTCCCCGCACATGGGACAGTCGCCATTCTCCGAGAGTATGCTGCAGATAGTTGAAAATATTTATAAATATATATATATATATATATATAGATAGATATATAATGTATATACTTCTCCATTTCGGCGCGAAAGCAAAGGAAATCACATTGTGGACATGAGATCATCTGTTGTTTAATGATGTGCTGACCTGTCGCTATGCAAATGGGCAGCGTTGTCTTGCAGCTGTAGCAGGTGACCTCCATGTTGGCCAAGTTGGCATCACAAATGGGACACTCCATGGTCTCATCATCGATCTCATCGCGCAGCTGTTTAATCCCTTTCGGTGCCTTGCGCACGATCGATTCAATCTTCTTGACATAACGTCCGTCCAGCTGATTGCGGTAATCGGGTCGCATCAGCATCGAGGCATAGGTAAAGGCGGATTTCTTGAGGCCAGCACGATGACATTCAATGACCGTCGAAGTCAATATGGGCACAATGTCTGCAAGGGATTCAAGTATAAATATAATAAGGTTCTTCAATCTTGATACGAGTAGGTCTAGCTTACGCTCAGGGAACTGTGATATGCAGGCGGCCACTTGGACGAGCAGTTTGGCGGCCAGTAGATGATTGCCCAACTTGACATGGATGCGCACCAGCGTATAGCGATGCAACAGTATCAAATTGTGACGCATCTCCGCCGTAACCGAGAGATTATTGCGTCGCAGCTCCTGGTACATGGAATAGAGCAGATCCCTTGCTGATTTATAATTGCCCGCCAGTTGCTCCTGATTGGCAATAATGACAGCAGTCTTAGCCGCATCCTTATAATGCTTGCGTGCCATATACAAGCGGAATAGATAACGCGGATCCTTGGGCACACCATCCGATTCACCGAGCAGAAACTCAATTAGTTGCGTCGCCAGCTGCTCGTTGTTCGATGTTGCCACACAATCGATGGCCAGCGACAGTGCTTGAGATTCCTCATTGCTAAAAGCAGAGGCTTTGAGCAGAAAACGCAACGCTTTGGTAAATTCGCGTGCGAGAAAATAATATTTGCCCGCCAGCAGCGTATATTTCTCGTTCTCAAAGTAATGTGCCAGCGCCAGATAGTCTGCCGATTTGGCATTCTCGTAGCGTTCGAGGAGCTCGCCATGACGCCGTAACTTGTTGTGGCGCTGGGCCAGTTGGAAGGCCTCCTCCACACAGCCGCAGATGACAAGAAACTGCAACGCCTGCTCAATATCATTGATCTTTTGATAGAACTTCGCGAGCAACTTGGCCGCATCCATCGAACGCGATTCCAGCACAATTTCGGAGGCAGCATGCGGATCGCATAGGTGATCCAGATAGATTCTCACACAGGCATCCAAGTCGCCAGCAATGCGATAGCTTCTAATGGCCTCCTCAAACTGGCCATCCGATTCCTTGGCCTTGGCGTAGGCGGCATGCAGCTTGCTGCTCTTCACATGCACCAAAATATTGTTGGCCTTGTGCCACATCTTCAAAGCTATATAATGGCCACATGCCTCGTCATAGAAGCTGCCACGCTCATAGAGACCAGCTGCCTCAGTAAGATGACCCACAGTGGCGAGTAACTCGGCACAGTCGAAGAGCAGCTGCTTATCCTGCAGCTCGACAGCATATTGAATCTGTTCAGGGAGGAATCACATTAATGAACATTAAGCTGATAAATATCGAAGGGTATTTGAAGAGGGAGTATCAAGAGTATACGAGGTGTGTTCAAAAAGTATCGCGAGTTTTGAATTTTCGCGGGTTACGTATAATCGAATTTCGATTTTTTTGTAGCGTTATGTTGGTACTCATGTCTCTCACTTATGCCGACAAGCTCGGCCATTTTGAATGTTCACTTAATTGTTGACAGCTGCTTTGCTTGCACGTGTTTTGGATCGTCTTCGATTTTTACCTATTCAAAAAAATGGATCAAAGAACCTGTATCAAATTTTGTATGAAAAACGAAATTAAGTGCGCGGATGCATTCCGAATTTTGATTGTGGCATACGGAGAAGCTACCTTGGACCGAAGCAACCTTTATCGGTGGTAAAAAATGTTCTCAGAAGGCCGAGAAGATGTGAACGACGAAGAGCGTGCCGGACGCCCGAGCACTTCAACAACAGACGAAAAAATTAATGGAGTGGAGAAAATGGTAATGGCCAATCGTCGAATCACCGTTAGAGAAGTTGCTGAGGAGCTAGACAGATCGATTGGCTCATGCCATTCGATTTTTATCAATGATTTGGTCATGAGACGGGTCGCCGCGAAATTCGTACCAAAATTGCTCAATTGCGACCAAAAACAGCATCGCATGAACATTGCTAATGAGATGTTGGACTCTGTCCGCGACGACCCAAATTTGCTCCAGAGGGTCATAACTGGTGACGAATCGTGGGTTTATGGTTACGACGTGGAAACCAAAGCTCAATCATCTCAATGGAAGCTGCCGCACGAACCAAGACCGAAAAAAGCGCGCCAAGTTCGGTCGAATGTGAAAGTTTTGCTGACAGTTTTCTTCGATTGCAGGGGCGTGGTGCATCATGAGTTCTTATACAGGGTAGAACGGTCAATAAGAAATATTACCTGCAAGTTATGCGCAATTTGCGCGAAGCAATCCGCCAGCAACGCCCGGATTTGTGGAAGAACAAAAATTGGCTTTTGCACCACGATAACGCCCCTGCTCACACATCGTTGCTTGTGCGCGACTTTTTGGCCAAAAACAACACACTAATGATGCCGCAGCCACCGTATTCCCCAGATCTGGCCCCCTGTGACTTTTTCTTGTTCCCTAAACTGAAGAGGCCCATGAAAGGACGACGTTACGCTACGCTTGACGAGATAAAGACGGGATCGAAGGAGGAGCTGAACAAGATAAAAAAAAAAGATTTTTTGAAGTGCTTCGAAGATTGGAAAAATCGTTGGCACAAGTGTATAATATCTCATGGGGATTACTTTGAAGGGGACAAAATAGATATTCATGAATAAATAAATAATATCTGAAAAAACACAAAATTCGCGATACTTTTTGAACACACCTCGTATAACTGAGATAGATTGGATAGAAATGGGGCTTGACATTTTCCTGGCAAGTGCCAGGCGACAGCAAAATAAGTCTTCAAGAGAAACCTCTTCCACTTCTACGGAAATCATTTCTCAGTTTTTCTATTTGCTTACGCCACGTCGAAAGTCTCCAGCTCTGATTGAGGTGCGTGCAATGCCCATTTTGCACAGACGCACATGCTCCTCGTATTCCGGCGAACTGTGCAGCAGCAGCGATGGCTCCGCATCCTCGTTGTTGATCAAATCCTCCTTGTAGCCCTTCTCATAGTGATACAATGCATCCGCATAGTTTCCACTAGGAAAAAATCTGTTTAAATTTACATTTTAAATGTAAAATGGATTCTTACGTGAACTCCAGCTGTTGAGCATATTCACGTGCTATAAACGGCACCTCCAGCGGCTCATATTTGTGGGCCAGCAGCAGCGCCTGATCCCATTGCAGCAAATCCCGACTGAGATCAAGCGCTGCACGCGTATAAACTCCCTTCAGCAGATACTCCTTCGCCTGATCGTATTGGCCCAACAGCATGCAACAGCAGCCGCTCAACATGTGCAGATCCTCGATATAGCGCAGATCATCGAGAGCGTTCACGAGAGCAGCATCACCCAACTGACGATAGGCGCGCATAGCTTTAGCAAGAGGAGGCAATAAGTATATATTTCGATATAGATAGATAGATTGTAGGTTGCTCACCAATCTCCGGCTCCAGATCAGCAATAGCATGCTCGCCAAACAGTCGCCATGCGTAATCCATACGCATTTGTTCGCACAGCTTGTAGGCCTCGTCGTATTTCTTCAGACCGAGCAACAACTGAAGATTCTCGCACTGAATGTTGGCTGGATTGACGACATGGGTGCTCAACGATTGTGTCGCATACTGCCCACCATCGATATGCAAAGCCATTTCGCCGGCGCACAGCAACAACGGCACCTGGCCGGGATTCAGTTTGGACTCTCCCAATTTCTGGGTGTGTTTGCCACGCACCGAGTGGCGGGCAAAGACATGGGTGTAAACCACACGCGCATCATAGCTAATGAAGATGTTTGGCTGTGTCAGATCCCACAGACAGCCCACACACTGTTTGGGCATGTCCGCTATAAGCAGCGCCTCCTGATCCAGTGCGGGCAAATAAACAAAACCCTGGCTATGTTCATCAATAAAAATGGTCTTGGTGCCTTCGACATCGGTGAAGAGTTGCCTGATCCCGTTGCTATGGCGATAGACGGTGCAGGTGTCCCACTTCTCCAGCGAGTAGAATACCAGGTGGCCAATCTGCAAGGGACTAAGCAACATTTAAAAAGCACAATCTTAAAAGAATCATACGCACGTCGGTAGCAAAGATGAGCAGCTCCTGGCTGAGGGCAAAGCTCGTGATGACCGCATCGCTGGGCAAGGTGGGCAGCGCACTGGGAAAGCAAGCCTGCAGTTTGTCCTTACAATTGGGATTATCCGTTGCAATGGCCTGCAGTATCAATTGGGGCGGACACAGAGCAGCGCAATAATCCGCATTCAGTTTCATTGCCAAAATATCATGGGGCAAATCACGTTCGCTCAAGGGACGCGGCTCATCGCCCAAACTCTTTCCGAGATCATAGAACCAGACGTGTTTGTCCAGGCCCGCAGCAAAATGGTACGGTCCAATGGCCAGAAAAGTGGCCTCCGTTTCCAGAGGCAGGCGAAATGGTAACGCCTTTGATTTATCCGGTGCATAGACATAGATGGAGACCTCCGCCAGGCTGCTCAGAATGACGAGGCGCGGTGCGGAGACGGCAAACATATGCGGCAGCTTGGTCACATAGGTATAGACGGTGCCCACACTGGTGGTGACGGCCAAGAGCTGTCCATCTGGTGACCAGTCAATCATTTGGACAGTCGCATGATCCGGCACAGTGATAATGCGTTCCGTCTCCTGAAGATTGGTAATCGAGTGGATTTTGATGCTGTGCGAGGGTGTATAGTTACTGGAGGATTACAGGCGTTACAAGGTTAATTTCCCACTCACTTATCGTCCCCACACGAGGCCACAATGTCCAGCGTTGGACAGTAAGCCAAGCCCGTCAGCGTATCCTTGTGATTCCTCACCTGCCACAGCTCCTGGCCGACGTCTTTGGGATGCGTGGATATGGCCACTACATGACCATTGGAGAAGCCCAACAGAATGTAGCCATCGCCAAACCATTTGTGCTGCAAGAGCGAACCGTAGCGACTCTGAAAGCCCAGCTCCGTGGGATTCTCCGGCTGGGGCAAATAGTACAGAAACAACGTACGTTTGCCAATGATCATGCTGATCGCATTGTCACCGGCCAAGTGCTCATCGTTCGACATCTCGGCAAAGTACATATCCGTCGGAGCATCACGCAGCTGAACGATTCTCACCGTGTCTCCATCCTCGCTGCTCAACGAGAAACTCTTGTCATCGGAGCCGAGTGCGAGCAAATTCTGAGCAGACCACGCGCCACATGTAATCCTCTTATTGTGCTTGCCTAGCACCGGAGTCCGTTTACCACTCCGATGATTATAGATGGCCAGATTGCCACGACCTGTGCCGACGGCGAGCAACTGTTGCTGCTTGGACCAAAGTATGCAGGTGAGCGGATCACGCAGCCCGGACTCCACTGTGATCTTTTGCTGTGTGGCATAATCCCAGAGCGTCACATTCGGTGAACTGCTGGTGATGATGCCCAAGAGTTCCCCATCCGCATCCCAGGCAAAACCCGAACACAAACTGAAATATACATAAGCTTAAACACATTTTTTGTTTATGGTGTGCTTAATCCCTCTATATATTACCCGGACAGGATGATGCGCTGCACCAACTGCCCTTGGCGATTGTACAGGGCGACGGAGCCATCGGTGCCCGTTGTGGCCAGCAAAGCTCCCGCGCTCTTCTGCCAAATGAAGTAAACATCGCCAATGCCGTGCGGTTCATCGTATTTGTACAATATCTTCTCAAAGGACATTTTCACCATACACACACACAACACATTAGAAACTCATCTTTTTGCCTAGGCTCTGCTGCATTTTTGCAGTTATCCGCTAGAGTTTTTTGTTTATGCTTTTTTACCGTTGCTATGGCAGCAACAAGTAGTTTTCAAACGATGCTTTTTATACCTGCTGCATACAGTGTGACCGCATACGTGGAACTTTAAATGGGCAAGAAATACTGCAGAGAGCTAACAGCTGTAGTTATAATAATGTTATTAATAATTAAGTAAACGTTCTTCTGCTGCATTCTTCAAGCAAAATTAGATGAATTACCCTTCAGTTTTGCATTTATTATGCATTTGGCAGCTCACGAAAGCTTTCCACTTTATTGCTTATGCTTTTTTACCGTTGCCATGATTGCAACAAGTAGTTTCATACCCGCACACAGTGTGACCGCATTCGTTCAACTTTAAATTACCAAGAAATACTCTAAACAGCTAAAAGCTTTTAATAATTAAGTAAATGTTCTTCTGTTGAATGAAATTAACACAAAAATTACCGTTAAATTTTGCTTTCATTATGCATTTAACATTCACCTCTGTTTACGTGCTCTGTGTGCCTACCATGGCAGCAAAAAGCTATTTTAAAACGATGCTACTCGATAGTAACAATAAAGCAATGTGAACGTGGCTGGTTAACATAAAAAATACCAAAAACAGCCACAACTTCCTCCAGCGCAGCTAACAGCTGTAATAGTAATGAATTTGACAAAAGGTGTTTCTCCTTAAATTTTAAATACAAAAGTTCATTAAGCGTATATACTTTGTCAATACATCTAGTTAACTTTAAGCATTAAGATGTCGGATGATCTGCCAGAGGAATTTGATCTGATTGTTGTTGGCACAGGTAAGCTTTGCTTTGTTTTTTATTTTCCTCCTTTCGCTGAGGATGACTCATAATTCTTCTGTCAGGCTTCACGGAATCCTGCATTGCGGCCGCCGCTAGTCGCATTGGCAAAACGGTGTTGCACATCGATGCCAATGAATATTATGGCGATGCATGGAGTTCCTTTAATCTGGAGGCATTTAATTGTTTGCTGGAGCAACCCAATTTCACGCTGAGGAATGGAAGCTACACTTGGCATGAGCTCGAGTCGAAGGAGGAAAATGAGGAAATGGAAACTGCTAGTTGGACACGTGAATCGCTGCTAGAGAAGTCGCGTCGTTTCAGCTTAGACTTGAGTCCACGTGTTGCCTACTCCGCTGGCGAGTTGGTCAAGTTGCTGATCAAATCCAACATTTGTCGCTACGCAGAATTTCGTGCCGTGGATCATGTCTGTATATTGTCTAACGATGAGCTTGTGTCGGTGCCCTGCTCCCGCAGCGATGTCTTCAACACCAAAATTCTGACCATGGTCGAGAAACGTATGCTGATGAAATTTCTCACAGCCTGCAACGATTACAGCAAGGAGGAGGATGAGCTCTCATTCCACGGACGCAGCTTTCTCGAGTATCTGCAGGCGCAGCGAGTGACGGACAAGATTGGCACGTGCGTCATGCAGGCTATTGCCATGTGCGATGCCAACACCAGCTTCGAGGTGGGCATGCAGCGCACCAATCGTTTCCTGGGCAGCCTGGGTCGCTACGGGAATACCCCATTTCTATTTCCCATGTACGGCTGTGGCGAGTTGCCGCAGTGCTTTTGTCGCCTTTGCGCCGTCTTTGGCGGTGTCTATTGCTTAAAGCGCAGCTTGGATGACATCACTCAGGCGGAGCAGTCCAACGAGTTGCTAGTTAGCAGCGCAGGGAAAACGTTGCGCACCAAGCAGGTGGTATGTGCGCCAGCTCAACTGCCTGCCTCGCTGGCCAGACACTACGGCGAGTTGAAACCACACATTTCTAGGGGTCTATTTATAGCCGCCAGTCCGTTGGGCAATGAGGAGTTGAATAAGGGCGGCGGCGGCGTCAATTTGTTGCGTCTGCTGGCCGAGGAGGGAGCGCGGGAGGCTTGCCTCATACAACAGGCACACTACTCCGGCACTTGCCCCGAAGGATTGTGTAAGTAAATGCGTGACTAGATTGAATTAGATATGATATCTTTGATCTTAACCCTTTGCTCTCCTGCAGATATCTTTCATTTGACGACGCCTGCTATTAGTGAAGATCCTTGCGCTGATTTGGCTGCCTTCACAGCGCAGCTCTTCCAAACTAATGCGCCACAAATCGTCTACAGCGCTTACTTTACGCTAACAGCGCAAACCATTCCAAATACAAGCACCGCCATGCCCATTTATTGCACTGCTGCGCCCGCCTACGAGCTGGATTACGATGCAGCCATTGCTAATGCTCGCGATATCTTTGCTAAACTCTATGGCGAGGCGGAGGAGTTCTTGCCACGCGCACCCGATCCCGAGGAGATCGTTGTGGAGGGCGAGGATCCGAGCGCTCTGAGGGAGCATAGTCTGCCCGAGGATTTGCGGGCACAGCTGCAACAAATGGATATTGCCGAATAGAGGGGAACAAGCAGCTTTATTTAATCATCATTTTATTTATATAATTGAGAAAAAAATGAAGACTTCTATATACACACTAATATGCCAGACACATATATATTATCTGGACAATTTGAAATTCAAAGAACTAATGTGTTTAGTTTTAGATCATAATCAAATATTTGCTTTTTGCATATAATTCTTTATATATATTTAGTCTGTAAATTATTTATATAAACTCTAAAAGTTTCTATATATATATATATATGTATATATATATTTATGTGAGTATGTGTTTTGTGTATGTGTGTGTTTGTAATATATATATTTATTCATTTAAATCTATATCTTCGAAAAACATGCATTCCTATGCGTTATAAAAATTATTCTTTTATTTATTGCTTAACGGTTTCTTGTGGTTTTTTGTTTTGTGATGCACATTTTAATGTTTCATTTCTTTTAAATTATACGCAAAGCACAACGAGTTAATAATGAATTTAAATTAATGTTAATAGTATAGTTAACAAGGAAGAACGCACCAAATTAGTCTTAAGGTTATATAGTAGGAGCAGTTGGTTTTTTTTTTGGGGGGGGGGGGGGGGGGGGGGGAGCAGTTGTCCAAACTGAAGAGCAGTTAAATTATATATGCCACACTATTCGAATTTAGAACCCATTCTTTTTCTTCTTTTCTTTTGCAAACGTGCATTTTAGATTATATATGTTTTTTATGTAATATCGTAATGTATATAACTATATATATCTGCCGCATTTTACAACTGTTGTTTTTTTTCTTATACAAATATATATATATCTGATCGGCAATATTTTGTTTTTTTTTTTTGTTCAGTGCATTTTACAATAAAGCTTTCATGTTCTCGTTTCACTTACCAAATTTAGCTGCTGTTCAGTTGAGTTATTGTTTTTTATATTATTATCTTTCTTATATCTTAATCAGATTGTTGTTGATATTCTGCTGACGTTTGCGCTTCGCGTTCATTGCATCGACAATCGGTTGTCGTTTGGCATTATATTTTTTATTCAACTGCTCGATCTCCAGCTCCATTTCGTGATCGATATTGCTGAGCCGCTGATTCAGATCATCAAATGTGAGAAATTTAAGGAACTCAAATTCTCCCTCCACATACGCATGCGATTGTGTGTGCAAATGTTGATGCTGATATGCGGGCGGAGCCTGTGCTGCACCAGCTCCAACTCCAGCTCCTCCTCCTCCTCCTCCTGCTTGTTGTTGCTGTGAGGGCGTTGCATTGTTGCGCAGTAAATTCTGCTGATTGTTGAGCGCAATCAGCGGATAGGCCATGAGCAAGTGTTGCTGCTGCTGCTGATACTGTTGTTGCTGCTGCACCTGCTGATGCTGCTGCAGTCCATATTGATTGATGGCCGAGATTTGCTGGAATTGCATTTCCATATTGTGCTCCCAGTTGTTGGCATCGTGTGCTCCACTCGCCAAATGTTGCAGCTCCTGTTGCGGTTGTTGTTGCTGCTGCTGCAGTTGTTGTTGATGTTGCTGCTGCTGCTGCAGTTGTTGCTCGACTGCGGCGGGTGAGTATTCTGTGGGCGTTGGCGTCGATTTGTCGTCAGCACGTCCATCGCCAGCATTTTTGCGCTCAAAATGATCGAGGAACTGTGGCCGATAGCGACAGCGCGGCTTCTGATCATCATTGCGCTTGGCCGCCGTCGAATCATCTGAATCCGAATTGATCACCATTGTGCCTGAGGAGATCAAGCAAAGCTGCTTAATAAACTGATTCCACATTTGGCAGACACAGATAGTGAGAGAAAGATAGCTCTCTCATATGTTTGAGATAAACAGTCTTCCGTTGCTTCTTGAATTCCTCGAGCTGCACTCGCGATAAACGGAGTTCCTATCTATGCCTGTCTGCTATATACTCGTATATATATACGAGGTGTGTTCAAAAAGTATCGCGAATTTTGTATTTTTTCAGATATTATTTATTTATTCATGAATATCTATTTTGTCCCCTTCAAAGTAATCCCCATGAGATATTATACGAGGTGTGTTCAAAAAGTATCGCGAATTTTGTATTTTTTCAGATATTATTTATTTATTCATGAATATCTATTTTGTCCCCTTCAAAGTAATCCCCATGAGATATTATACGAGGTGTGTTCAAAAAGTATCGCGAATTTTGAATTTTCGCGGGTTACGTATAATCGAATTTCGATTTTTTTGTAGCGTTATGTTGGTACTCATGTCTCTCACTTATGCCGACAAGCTCGGCCATTTTGAATGTTCACTTAATTGTTGACAGCTGCTTTGCTGGCACGTGTTTTGGACCGTCTTCGATTTTTACCTATTCAAATCGTGGGTTTATGGTTACGACGTGGAAACCAAAGCTCAATCATCTCAATGGAAGCTGCCGCACGAACCAAGACCGAAAAAAGCGCGCCAAGTTCGGTCGAATGTGAAAGTTTTGCTGACAGTTTTCTTCGATTGCAGGGGCGTGGTGCATCATGAGTTCTTGCCACAGGGTAGAACGGTCAATAAGGAATATTACCTGCAAGTTATGCGCAATTTGCGCGAAGCAATCCGCCAGAAACGCCCGGATTTGTGGAAGAACAAAAATTGGCTTTTGCAGCACGATAACGCCCCTGCTCACACATCGTTGCTTGTGCGCGACTTTTTGGCCAAAAACAACACACTAATGATGCCGCAGCCACCGTATTCCCCAGATCTGGCCCCCTGTGACTTTTTCTTGTTCCCTAAACTGAAGAGGCCCATGAAAGGACGACGTTACGCTACGCTTGACGAGATAAAGACGGGATCGAAGGAGGAGCTGAACAAGATAAAAAAAAATGATTTTTTGAAGTGCTTCGAAGATTGGAAAAACCGTTGGCACAAGTGTATAATATCTCATGGGGATTACTTTGAAGGGGACAAAATAGATATTCATGAATAAATAAATAATATCTGAAAAAACACAAAATTCGCGATACTTTTTGAACACACCTCGTATGTATATAGATATATATATTCATATTTATATACTCGTATTTCACAGCGAGTCTCATTTCAACCAAAAACTTACAACTAACAAAAGTTGGTAAGATAGTGACTTATTTTTGGACTACTTGCAAACTTTTGAAATCAATACTGAGCGGTATCCCTGACAGCTCAAAAAGGTATCTAACTTAAAGATATGATTTGATTAAGATTTGCAATTCGATTTTTTTTTTGTACGATTCTGAATTTTAGTTATTAATAAAATTCTATTTCTCTGCGCTTTTGGTCAAGGTGAATCTTTTCCTGATCCTAATAACCTCACACTAAAATATCACAGTGCTAACTCAGCTTAATCTCTTCTCCTCCATATTCTTATTTCGTTTGGGTTTTTGGTCAAGGTGAAACTTTCTTTGAACCCTACTTTAGAATATCACAGTCTGATCGCTTTCTCTTCTCCTCCATTCACTACTCACCCAAATTGGACTCCAGTTCGACCATTGTGCCACTGTCCACAGAGGCCACATCCGCTGATGAGGATGAGCCACCACCAATTGCTGTGCCCGCTGCTTGGCCAGCTGCTGCTGCTGCCGCCGCTTTGGCAGCTGCCTTCGCCATGCCGCCACGAATGCCGCCCGGACCCAGTGTGCCCTCATCCATCTCCTCGGGATGGGCGATCATAGTCGCATCTGACGCCGAGTTCTGTTGATATTCATTGAATTTCTCTGGCACCAGTGTGCCGGGATCATCTATGAATGTTTTCACGGTGCCCGAATTGAATTCGGTTTCCTCTTCCTGCAGCATTAAGCCCGACTCTTGGGTGGCAAGACTCTTGGCCTGGCTCATGGCAACGCCTGCCGCACGATTTGCACGCTGTTGCTCTCGTATGGCACACGTCTCCTCCAGCATGGTCTTCAGTATGCTTCGGTGCTTTGCATTGCGTATGAACTCATGCTCGAGCAGCTCGGTGGCTGTGGCACGCTCATCCGGATTCTTGACCAGGCACTTGCTGACGAAATCAATGAATTCGGTGCTCCAGCGATCGGGTTCACGAAACGATGGCGGCGGCTTCTGTGGTATCATGAATATGGCACGCATCGGATGTATATCGCCATACGGTGGCTTTCCCTCCGCCATTTCCAGGGCAGTTATGCCCAGTGACCAGATGTCCGCGACACAATCGTAGCCAACCTCCTCAATGACCTCGGGTGCCATCCAGAAGGGTGTCCCAATCACAGTGTTCCTCTTGGCCATCGTATCTGTCAGTTGGCCGGCGACACCAAAATCGGCCAGCTTGGCATAACCCTCGGTATTGAGCAATATATTAGCAGCCTTAATATCACGATGGATCTTGCGTCGCAAATGTAAATAGACGAGACCTTTGAGCGTATCTGAGAGTATTGTGGCAATTTCATCTTCGGTCAGCGTCTTTTTGCGCAGACGCATTATGTCGGAGACGCTGCCGGCGCCACAGTATTCCATGCATATCCACAGATCGTATTGCTTGAAATAGGAGCCATAATAACGGACCACATAGGGTGAATCACATTGTTGCATAATCGATATCTCCTTGATGATCTCGTGCAGATCAGACTCAACCGGCACCAGTTTAATTGCCACAATCGAGCTGCTCTCCTTGTGCAGTGCTTTGTAGACGGAACCGTAGCTGCCCTCGCCCAGCTTGTACATAATGTCAAAGACCTTCTCGGGCGGCTGCAGCAGCGATTCCTCCGATAATTTTTTCAACTCCCCCCCATTGCCATTTGTATTGGAAGACATGTTGCTGGCTGCTGTTGTTGCTGCTTCTGTAGTTCTTCTTCTTCGTCTTGCGCACCTTTTGCTTGCTGCATGCGTTCAATTGTTGACGGCACCAAAATGCTGTGCTTTTTTCCTCTTTTTTGTAATATTGGCGTACAATTAACACACAACTTGCGCTACGATAATTGCCAATTTAAAGCGACATTTTTTCACACACATTTGTTCTTTATTCGCTCAGCCAGTAGTAGAGCTGGTGCAACAAAAAAAACTAAAAAAAAAAAACTGCTAGTCACAAGTATTTTCCAGTGACACTGATCACAGACACATAAATTAGTATTAAAATACCAAATTGCAGTTGCAGCTGAAACGGAAATGAACTGAACAAGTTCTGGTTTACATGACTTGTCACGAGTCTTGCACTAAATACTTGTGTATTAGTGGAACGAGTAGTACAGAGTACTTCTAGCGCATTATTTCTTATTAAATACCGATGCATTCAGTTGACATTTTTTAGTGCTTTGTTTGCAACTAATAATACCAACACAAGCATCGATACCTAATATATTTAATAATTGGCGCGTTAAAGCAATTATGAACAAGTGGGTATTGAAAGTATTTTCTATTTGCGCGTTTTGCATGTTGCCAGACGGTCGCAAAATAAAAGTGGCTGCATCGCTATTCACTGTTACAATGGTAACGACAAAGACAAAACAACAAGCAGTTCAAAATTGCTTTAAATGCAATTCGTAAACAATGGGCGCCTTATCAGTCACTGCGCCTTTGGCTGTCCTAGCAACGTGCGCCATAGTAACGGACACGGACACCCACAACGAACGAGCAGCTAGAAAATTCCTGCACCTGGGTGTCATTTAGTCACAGTCAGCCAGTTAGTCAGTCACAGTTTGTTGTTGATGATGGCAGCAACGGCGCCCACGCAAATGTCTCATTCACGCATTGCGACCGCTTATGGAACGCGGCCGTCGCACGATTTGCATACAAATTCAATTTCGTTGAAGCAACGCTCGAAATCCGCTAATCCACCGCAGTTACGGCCATTTAGCGGCACACAGGGTTCGCGACCCCGTTGTGTGCCTCCATTTTCCATACAATCACAACAGAAAAATACTGTTGTCATTAACGGTCCCATACATGAGGCGGCAGCCGTTACGGCAAGTGCGCGGGGCAGAGCCCCAAATCCCAAATGTGTGTATTCCCCAAAAAGTTGTTCCCCAAAACATGTACTTCTTTGTCTCATTTATTTTTCTTTCGTTTATTTTGTAGGTTTGAAGAAACATCAGAAATCCATTTCGTCGTGTAATTTGGCTGCCCGCTTTAATGGCTGCAGCACGGCTGTCAAGAATCCGGGACGTGGAAATACGTTGTTTCGCATGTATTTCGATCGTGGCGATTTGCCCATCAAAATGGAATATCTATGTGGCGGCGATAAAATTGGCTGGACGGTGAGTATGCGGATTGGGAAAGGATCTCGTTTTTAAGGCTGGAAACTATTAGATGATATGAATTTGATTTAAGCTATGTTTAATCAGCTATTCTCAGTAATACGAGGTGTGTTCAAAAATTATCGCGAATTTTGAATTTTCGCGGGTTACGTATAATCGAATTTCGATTTTTTTGTAGCGTTATGTTGGTACTCTTGTCTCTCACTTATGCCGACAAGCTCGGCCATTTTGAATGTTCACTTAATTGTTGACAGCTGCTTTGCTTGCACGTGTTTTGGATCGTCTTCGATTTTTACCTATTCAAAAAAATGGATCAAAGAACCTGTATCAAATTTTGTGTGAAAAACGAAATTAAGTGCGCGGATGCATTCCGAATGTTGATTGTGGTATACGGAGAAGCCTTGGACCGAAGCAACGTTTATCGGTGGTACAAAATGTTCTCAGAAGGCCGAGAAGATGTGAACGACGAAGAGCGTGCCGGACGCCCGAGCACTTCAACAACAGACGAAAAAATTAATGGAGTGGAGAAAATGGTATTGGCCAATCGTCGAATCACCGTTAGAGAAGTTGCTGAGGAGCTAGACATATCGATTGGCTCATGCCATTCGATTTTTATCAATGATTTGGGCATGAGACGGGTCGCCGCGAAATTCGTACCAAAATTGCTCAATTGCGACCAAAAACAGCATCGCATGAACATTGCTAATGAGATGTTGGACTCTGTCCGCGACGACCCAAATTTGCTCCAGAGGGTCATAACTGGTGACGAATCGTGGGTTTATGGTTACGACGTGGAAACCAAAGCTCAATCATCTCAATGGAAGCTGCCGCACGAACCAAGACCGAAAAAAGCGTGCCAAGTTCGGTCGAATGTGAAAGTTTTGCTGACAGTTTTCTTCGATTGCAGGGGCGTGGTGCATCATGAGTTCTTGCCACAGGGTAGAACGGTCAATAAGGAATATTACCTGCAAGTTATGCGCAATTTGCGCGAAGCAATCCGCCAGAAACGCCCGGATTTGTGGAAGAACAAAAATTGGCTTTTGCACCATGATAACGCCCCTGCTCACACATCGTTGCTTGTGTGCGACTTTGTGGCCAACACACTAATGTAACCCCCTGTGACTTTTTCTTGTTCCCTAAACTGAAGAGGCCCATGAAAGGACGACGTTACGCTACGCTTGACGAGATAAAGACGGGATCGAAAGAGGAGCTGAACAAGATAAAAAAAAATGATTTTTTGAAGTGCTTCGAAGATTGGAAAAACCGTTGGCACAAGTGTATAATATCTCATGGGGATTACTTTGAAGGGGACAAAATAGATATTCATGAATAAATTAATAATATCTGAAAAACACACAAAATTCGCGATACTTTTTGAACACACATCGTATTCATGAATAAATAAATAATATCTGAAAAAACACAAAATTCGCGATACTTTTTGAACACACCTCGTATGTGCGAGGGAAGTTTATATATTCTGTGCTTAATCCATTTGAGAACTACATGTTTAAGGTGGAAACTCCACAAGGACTATGTTTAAAATGTTTGAGAATTATAAGTGGAAACTATTGGATAATGGCAAATTTGGCCACTCCATAAGGACTGTGCTTAAATTATATGCTACAATTAAAAGTAGAAAGATAATGTCATATTCTTGGCTATTCATATCTCCCAGACAAGTTTTTGACTCGCAAATTGGAATTTACTTATCTTAGAACTGCCAAGATATCAAAATCGTCGTTTTCTTATATCTAAAATTTGAAAAATGCAATCTTTACGTATTACGTATTCCGTATTATTAGTTTGCTTTGTGGTTTCTAGAACTTTTGGGTACCATGATTACCTGAACTTCGAGCCGTAAATTACCCGATAAGCTTCAATGCCAACTACTAATTACCAATTGTAGGTGTTGTGGCCCCAATTTCTACAGCCATCCATCTGCATACCTGCGTGTCCAATTATTTTTGAAGTGTTCGCGCCCCGCTGGCACAAAAAAAAAAAAGAGAAAAAATTGGAAAAAAATGAACAAGAATTCTCTTTTTATTTTGTATATGTATAATATGCCATTGTCTATTTCCGGAATTACTACCAAACAAACGGACTGACTCTGTTCGCATTTCAGCTATAGTGACGTCCAGGTGTCAACCAGTCAGAGTCAGTCGGAAAACGAATAATACATATTGGGAACACTACTGGGAGGTCGTTGGATTTGAATTCATGTGTGTTTGCCGCCCACTCTCAATGTCGGGAACCTTGAGAACTATTTTCTGTATATACTCGTACACGTAGGATCGTATGTTGTTTAAGTGGTGCGTTTGTTTATATAGCCATGCGGCATTTATGACAGCTCATTTACATATGAGCGATATGTGACTGACACTATATCATTTTGCGTCATATGCGAAACTCAACTGAAGGTCAAAGAAAACACAGCAAAAATGGGGTTAAAGTTGTGGATGATTATGTGAGTAGAATAGGTTGTACTTGTCAATGAGAAGGGAATTAAAATGCTTATATTATAATAGATACTAAAGCTGATTTTAATTTCGGAAGATATACATACATTGTAAAGTTTTGGGAAGAAATTGTACTTGAATAGTAGAGGCGAATTAAAATGCTTAATAAGCGATATATACATATTGAGTTATATATCATCACTTTTAGCTGATTTCCAAGTACTTATACTTTTGCGAAATTGTTTTTAAAAAACTTAAAATAATAATCCCAAAATTGTTTTGCACTTTTCTTACTCTCTAAGCCTTAGTTTATAGAAAACATATAAATATTGCCGTTTGTAAGCAATTTGGTAACTTTCCCAATATTGACAAGCCAAACAACAAAAAAACACAAAAGCATCTTAATAGAAATCAGTAAAAAACAGAAAACAAAAACTTAACGAGCATCGCGTGCAAATTTACACCTGTAACAAAATAAAGCAAAAACAAAGCCAGTCACACCCCCAAACAAAACTGAATTGAGACTAGCTATCAATAAATGTGTCTCTGTTTCTCCTGCTACCGTTGCCAGGTGGACATTGACAAGCTGGACTACAGCCTCTATTTGCCGCTGTTCTTCGATGGATTGGCGGAGCCTAAGCATCCCTATAAGACATATGCGAGACAGGGTGTCAGCGATTTGCTTTTGGCCGGCGGCGATAAAATCCACCCAGTCGTACCGCAATTAATATTACCGTTAAAGAGTGAGTACCTGGCGGCGACGGGGGCAAAACCCAAAAAAAAAAGGAAAAAGGAAAACAAAAATGTTTTGGCACGCAAATATCTTTTGGCTTAATTTACACCTACAACTTTTCCTCATTTTCTGTTTTGGTCTTTTCTTGTTTTGGCAGACGCATTGAGCACTAGAAATGTGGAGGTGATGTGCACGACATTGAAAATTATACAACAGCTGGTCATGGCCTCGGATATGGTGGGACCCGCTCTTGTGCCATTCTACAGACAACTGTTGCCCATGTTCAATGCGTTCAAGGTGAAAAACTGTAAGTTATTTGAAAGCTAAACCTAAAGCTGAAATATTAAAGAGTATATTCGGTCTTCTAGTAAACTGCGGCGATGAGATTGACTATGCACAAAAGAACAACTTGAATCTGGGCGATCTGATCGATGAGACGCTGCAGGTGCTGGAGCT
Source organism: Drosophila basisetae (assembly GCA_035041595.1). Classification (NCBI taxonomy): domain Eukaryota; kingdom Metazoa; phylum Arthropoda; class Insecta; order Diptera; family Drosophilidae; genus Drosophila; species Drosophila basisetae. Next base: position 28,256 of record JAWNLB010000144.1, on the reverse strand, counting down.
GCATGGCGGCGAAGATGCCTTTATCAATATTAAATATATGGTACCAACCTATGAGTCATGCTATTTAAACTGAAAAATAATCTCAACAACAGTTACAACAGCTACAATCGGAGACTATATAAATAGTCTTTGTCCGTCAACATTATATCTATATATAGCAAAGAAAGCTTTTCTTACATTATATAACATATCACGAGTATTTATTGAATTTTACATAGATGCGAATGATTAAAAATTTGTTAATTAATAACATTTGCTTGTTTTGAATTTATATAGCTTAATCAGCTATTGGATAAGTGAGTAAATATGTATGCTGCGATTAAATAAGTGATACATGTGTGCAAAAAGCACAGAAAAAGCCAATGACTAAATAACATAGATAAATGTAGTTAGGCATTGGCAACGGAGGCGCAAGAGCTCACAAAACTGAAAGGAAAAATATATATATAAATAAAATATACATATATATGGATGACATTGGGCATAGTTCTACTTACAGCTGCTGAGCCGCCGTAAGATTTTTCAGAACTTTGGCGGTGCGTACTCGTTCTTCTTGACATTGTGCGGGGAGTAGCGATTGTACAATCCCCAAATGGAGTTCATCAGTTTGTCATTATACTTGACCGGCGAGTATTCGCGTTCTACAAAGAGAATAAAAAGTAAGCACAATGTTCATCACATTTCAAATATAGTTGCAACTTGATTACAAACTTACGCATATTGTTATCTGCCTTATCAGTGACATTGGCAGCTCGCAAACGCGAGATGATCATATCTCTTTCCTGGAACTGCTCGCGCACCTTGCAAGCGGCAAAAGCACCCTGCGGTAAGGCCATGTCTACAACTAAAGAGAAAAAAGTTTAGCAAATAGAATTATATTTCTTGTATTTATATTTGTATCTCCTCTTTTGACACTTACAGCTTAGATTCAGGCTATTCAGGAAGATGAAAAATCGAGTTAATTGCAGCCTGCTGAGATTACACAGTTTATCGTAGATTCTGGGGGCGCGTTTGGCAATTTTCAATTTTTTGTCGCGCCCTTGCAGCAGCACCATTCAAAGTTCAAACTAGAAGGGTTGTTTTTTTTTAATATAGATGTTTTCAAAGCCAATTGGAAAATGTTTTCAAAAATGTACGAACAGCTCTTAAGCAAATTTTTGGTTGATTTCTTATAATTGAAGAAGTATATATAGTCTGGTTTTGTACGGGCATTTGGGAATGCCGGCGTTTTATTTTTTTGTCGGGGTTTTCACGATTACTTTGCACACACAACACGAACAGGTTCAAAACTGAACTGAGTCTCCGGCTTGGCTTCGTTGGAATTTTATAGAGCACACCGGACTCAAAACAAAACTTATCAAGCCGATAAGCCAGAGAGACAGAGATCAGCTGAACGCCATTTTGTTGACTCGTATTCGTGTATGTGTGTGTTGATGTGTGTGTGTGTGTGTGTGTTTGTTTATGTAGGCTTGGACATTTGCTGGATTTTTCTTTTTGCTGGATGTAGTTTTTCATTATGCAAGTATATATATATATAAATATGCAATTGAACCCCATTTGATCTATCAGGCTAGCCTCGAACTGATTTGGGGTATATGACTGATAGAGTTTCGTCATTGTGCAATCAATCATTTGTTAAGTCGGATCGATTAAAACTGCGTAGTTAATCAAATTGATTTGTTGCTAAATCATTTGAAGGCTTAACAAAAAATTATCGCCGAAAATCTCCCAGATAACCCATAAAAACCTATCAGGTGCTTTCGAAAAGCACATTTTTGCTTGTCTGCGAGAACAGTCTACAAAGCAACTATCTCTTGAGGATCTTCTGAAGTCTATAACTTAACTGGTTATTACCGGTTTGTCCAGAAGTACTGTTGGCTATATTTTGTTTATTACTTATGGGGTGGTTCTTGTTTTTGACGGCTATATTTAAATAACTCAGTATTTATATATATTTTTGTTTACTAATATAAATTTATACAATATAATAAGCACCTGCTGATGCAATAACTGACCTTACTAATGTTGATTGTTTCGTTTATTGAAATGTTGTGTTTCAATCATTTTGCTTATGTCAATTGTTGTTTACAACTGACTCACAAGATTTTTACAAAAATATCGCGATTAGAAAAACTTATTTGAAAAAAAAAACACAGTGCTCTTTATGTTTGATGCCTTATCTATATATAATATATAAATATTGTAAAATGAATTTTTAATTATGTTTTGTACGATTAAAAAACGCTGTAACCTCATTTTCTCAATACTTATCATTATTTCTATTGGCTTTCATTGTTCGCCTGTCAATCTATCTGTTGCTATGGCACAAACTTTGTGCGTGATGTTATTGAGAGCATTGTATTAATTATATAAATTTGTGACGCATGCTTTTGTTTACTATATAAAGTACATTTTACATTTATTCCCGCCTCTAATCAGTTGCAGTCAAAACACATTTGCAATGTTCGGGAACATATCATTCAATATTAATCAAAGAAAAAATAAACAAATAAGAAGAGAGGTGCCCCAAAAATACTAAGAGGGGATGACTTGTCTAGCCACGCGCGTCTGAAGTCACGTATTCTCGTTTGTTTGACTGATTAAAGGCGAGCGTGTATTTTCAATATATATTTAACAGATAATACATATTTAAAGAGATTGCGTAGACTTTAAATTGGGCAAGGCTAGCAGCGTCAAACATATGTAAAAGAATCGAGAATAATGATCTCGCAAAACAATCAACCAGACACAAGCAAACATTGAACTCTGTGTGTGTTTTGAGTTGACATTAATCAAACATATGTAAAAGAATCGAGACATCAGATTAACGATCTCGCAAAACAATCAACCAGAAATAAGCAAACATTGAACTCTGTGTGTGTTTTCAATTGAAATTAATCAAGTTCAAACAAATTCTGTAGAAATACAATTTTGAATTCAAATCTAGCGCGTTCTTTACTATTCGCAAGCATTTAACAGCACTGAAACCTTAAAAGTTAGCAGCACTATTCACTGGTCACACTCATCGAGCTGCATTCGGGTTATCGATTGTTGAGTCGCCAAAAAAAATTAGCTAAGAACAGCAGTAGAAACACGGCAAGTTGTTAATTAAAATAGTGACCCAGTTCAGCAAACGCAACGCCATGTCATGGAAAAAAGAGCTGCGCGTTTTGGCCAAGCCATACTATTGGGTCAACATACTGCTAGCGGTCTCATATCTGATTGCAAAGAAGACGAAGGTGATTTGCACGCGCCTCTTCCAGCACGCCGCCCAGGAGGAGGTCTGCGACATGGACAGTCGCGAAGTGGAAATACTCTTCTTTTTGCTCATCGTTGTGATGATACGCTCGCGGAAGACAGGCAGCGTTACGATGATCAACTATTTGACATCGTCGTTCCTCTACACAAAAGTCGCAAATTTAATACTTTGGGGCTATGCTGATTTTCGCTATGGTTTGGGATTTCTACTCATCTGTGTGCTCGTTGGTATTGTGCTGCCAGAGCCCTCGTACCGTGGTCCCGAGCACATTACATACTTCCGCAACGCACAGGTCTTTGACGATGAGCTGGCCAGGGATAAGAAGACCAGTTGGTTAATCTGCTTTTATACGGTGTGGAATCCCACTTGTGTTAATTTTGCGCCCATCTTTGCCGAGCTGTCTGCGGAGTATAATACGCGGTTGCTCAAGTTTGGTAAAATCGATATTGGACGCTTTCCGGATGTGGCCGCCAAATATCGCATTTCGGACAGCAGCTTCTCGAAACAGTTGCCGACGGTTATATTGTTCCAGCAAGGCAAAGAGGTGGAACGGCGGCCATGTGGTGATGCCAAGGGCAAACTGCAAAAGTTCTTCTTTTCCAGCGACAATGTGCGCGCCACCTTTGGACTGAATCAGCTCTACAAGCAGGCGGTGGAGAAATTGCCACCAGTCAAAACGGCGCCAGTGGAGTCCAAAAAGACCAAATAGTTGTCTCATTTCGATTTTAACTGCCTGTTTGTTGTACGTGCTAACATTTGTTGTTAATTGTCGTTTGTAGTAGTCTTTAGTTGTTCTAATTTATTTTGTCGTTTTGCACAAATGGAACTATTGAAAGAATGTCCCGAGGCACGTACCTAAGAATAACAATAATCATTGTGTAAAAGTCCCCCATGCAAGCTGTAAACGTTGCCATTTCATTAATTTATTAGTTTTTGAAGCTAAATTCAAGTTATAAATTGTAACTAATAAAATTTATAAGCTGATTTAAGTTCTCGTCTCGTCTGCTTTTCTGTGTCTTCTTAGCTCTTAATCAATTTAAAGTAGCATTTCCGTTTCTCATATACCCTGTTATCAGGGGGTATATTGACCTTAAAGTAAGTCACAGTCAATTATAATAAAATTATACGATTAAGAGAGAGTTGTATTTAAATAAATTATATCTTAAATTTACTACATTTACATTTATATTAATGACGGTTACCGGTTAACATTGCTGTAGGATATTTCGTGGGCAGGTAACGCTGTTATTGGTTTTGAACTGCGTTAGCTTTTTACAGTGTTGTTCAATGCCATCCGCTTAAGCGTTGTATAGCATTGCTTCTTTGGCGCTCATATAACGTTTTGGTTGTTGTCTCGGCTAAGCCTTTTCAAATTTCGAAAGAATATTTTTTAATCACCTTTAAAGCCCTGGAATATAAGCCATGTGTGGCTTTCAGTAAATCATAACAAATATTTTGCGTATTTTATGAAGCGAAACTAGCGGTGACAGTCGTCGCATTGTTCGTAGAACATTCAGTGACTGAGGCTGTCTCTGCTCTCGGGCTGTGTTCCTGTGAATGTGTGAAACAAACAAAAGAAAATAAATGTGTAACAATGCAAAGAGGCCAACGGTATACATGGTGCTTCCGGTGTGTTGGTTCGACAGCTGAAAGTAAGGCAAGGGGGCAGTCAGCGCCCCAAACGGCCAAACGAAACACGAAATAATTGTAAATCCTTTTATCCATTCAATATGCATATTTACCAACACAGGCGAATTTGAATGAACTAACACAAATAAAGCGAATGAGACGGTGGCAAAGAAGGGCAAACGGGGCTTTTGTAGTTAATATTTATATTCTTATTGTATATATTCAGCGAAACATGGCTTGGAAATGGCCATTATTATTGTGTATTGTAATGCATAATATGATTCTTTACACTTATGCGTGTGGCAATTTATTTTGCGTAAAATATTTAAAATTTTATTTAAAAGAAGTCTGGTTGAGGCTCATTCAATTAGTTAACGATTATTTTGCTTGGATTGCAAAATGTGGGAATTGTAGCGATTGTGACAAGCAGGAGCCCGCCCCCCCCCCACACACTGGCAGAAACTGTCAAATACTTCTCGCACACGAAAATCCAATAAGCAGCACCTTGACGACAACAACAACAACAAGAATAACAATAACAATAAAATGTATTGTTGTCGCCATTTTGGTACACCATGCAGCGCTGGTCACATTGAATTGATTTTGAGCCATTTTTCTCTACTTGCTGAGAAGAAATAAACTAGAAGCACATTCGCCTATTGAAAACAGGTTGTTTTTACACCTGTGTACTTTTTACTTTAAATATTTATTATTTGAGATTATATCAATATCATTCATAATATAATTAATACTTTGCTAGAACAGTTTCATTTATTGATTTATTTTTATATATGTATTTATAGTGCATTGCAAATTCGTTTGTTTATGTGAAATAAAAAACACAAACTTCTATTTTGTTCAAGATGGCTTTAGCTTTTGTGACAGATTTTATTGCATTTCTATGTCAACAGCAGCTGATGCCGCCCTGCCATCCTGCTGCTCTGCCTCCCTGCCAAATGTCGACCGAGTTGATATCGTCTCACCTCGCTTGAGGGGCTGTTCTTGTGTATTTCTGTCAATTGCTTGCAATTGAATTAAACTTGAACTCACTGGCAGGTGGTGCTGGTGGTGGTGGTGGTGCTCGCCCAGGAAAACCACAGCGGTCAGCAGCCAGCCACCAAGGAGAATAAACCAGCCCAGGCGAAGTGCGTCCAGATCGAGTGCCTTAAAGCTGCGGGTGTTATCAATGTGGTGGACATAGCCTGCGTTCAAAGCATCATTGAAGTCGGAGACTACCCAATGCTGAAAGAGACCGATGCTCTGGATTCTCATTATAAAATGCTTGAGGGGTGACTCCAGATGCGAATCTTTCCGCATCGGATAGCCAATGACAGGTGCACCCAGGCAGACCGAGGAATAACGAAAGATGGGCTTGTCGGCGTATTGCTGCTGCAGGGCAAAGAATTGCCAACGCTCCACGGTAAAGGGATACGCGTAGCTGACGTTAAAGTGGAGTAGAGCACTCACCTGCTCCCCAGCCTCGGAGCCAATGACAAGACGTTCAACCTGCTGCTTTACATGTGGCGGCACTTGTTCTAGCACCATGGGCACCTCATGATGCTTGGTCAGAATGCGTTGCTGCTGGGCGATGAGCTGCTCGAAGGTGTTCACCTGCTCTCCGACGAGGGTTGCTGTCAGAGAGCTGCTCAACTGATTCGAGTAGCAGTTGGTCACAAAGAAGCCCAGAATCGATAGCTGCAGCGCGACCAGAAAGTATCTAAGAGAAGGTGCATAAGTATGATTCGGTGCACTGAGCAATAGCAGTTGACAGAGCGCCACCAGAAAGCTCAAACCAGGACTGTGACCCAAGCCCGGCCGGAGCCAATAGAGAGCCAAACTAATGTAGATCACGGCAAAGAGCAGGAGTAGCCAGCTGCTCCAGTGAAACGGACGCAGCAGGTACATAAAACGTGGAATCTCATTGCGCACTGGCATAATCAAACAGTTCTGAGCGATGTGCAGCGGATAGCTGAGAATGCCCAGATTGCGATCGATGCCCACATATGGATGCATGGTGATCTCCAGTTTATTTTCACCGATCAGCTTATTGATGCGAGTCATGTTGACGCTACTCTCAAGATTCAAAATCTCCGCGGCATTGCTGACAATCAGCCTAGCATTGTGTCGATGCAGGAACTCGACGAGGACACGGTAACCATAACCACGGATGAGCTGGGCACCCGTACGCTCATCCCTCAATCGAAATACACGCGGCAAATCATTCTGTGCCGGCGTCGAGATCACATATCCATGCAAATTGTGTGTCATGCGATGTGGAAAGAGTCGACTGGTGGGCTCCAATTTGATTTCATAGTAACGCACTGAGGGATACGGCGTATAAGTGTAGATCCTTTGCCGGTGCAGCACCAGAACTCGCATGAACTGTAGACTCCACAACTTGGCGAAGATGTCACGCAACGCCAGCTGATTCTGCAGTGCATCCAGGTGATGAGCTTCCTCTGGCGTAATCTGCTCAAACGCTCATCGAGATGCCACCAGATGTGCTCCTCGGCGCTGTGACAGAAGAGTAAACTCAACGCATCGTTTTTGATGTGATTCCGCAACGGGTTATAGGTATTCGGCTGCTCCTGAGTGCCATCGAATTGATAGCTTGCAACACTCAAATTGTTGTGCAACCAGTGCAACAATTGATCCATCTGCTCGCGTTGCACATAGCTATTGAGGAATATGGGCGTGTTCGTCCAGCGTTGTTGACCTGCGGCATTGTGTAGCACATCCCGGACGAAGCTCAGATTGTGTGATTCCAGTTGCTGTTGCTGGGGCCACGTGGCAAGCAGCAGCAGCGTCGCAGTTGCCAGTTGCATGGTCAAGTGGCAGTTTGCTTACTGTGCCTCAGGACGTTGCCAGCAGCAGCAGCAAGGACACTTTTGGGGCGCAGCAAACCTAATTTATATAATTGAATTTAATCGACAAGCTGTGATTGAACTTATCAGTGTTTGAGATGGAAAATTGGCTACTCAATACTTAAATGCAGTACTAATTGGCACACTCACATATAATTAACAGACTTCATTTAATTAGTGCACATAAATTCGGTTCTGGTTGAATAAATGCCACGCACATATTTTGTATTTTTCTTGTTATTTTTGGCACACGATCGAGTGCCCAGCGTATTTATTTATAGATACAAATTTAGCTAGAGATTTTTTCTGTCTACAAAAATAATTAAAAAATATTGTTGATCAAAATTTGTTGAAAAAAAAGTAAAGCCTTCTCCGTGACAATGCATATTGCAGCATTGCCGTGACCAGGATTCGAACCTGGGTTACCACGGCCACAACGTGGGGTCCTAACCACTAGACGATCACGGCTATTGAAGACGCTTGAATAGCCATACAAAAATAGCGCATACAAATTGGAAAATCTATCTCAGCAGTTGGCCAAGCTTTGCTACGGTGTATCTACAATTGCTCTGAAAGACTTGTTTATGGAGCATGTACGTCTACAACGAGCAGCTGCAGCAATAACAACAACAACAGCAAACAGAGAGAAATAAACCAAAAAAAAAAAGAATCAGCGGTGAAAGGCAGCTGCGAGTGAAACCCACCCAACCCAAACAAAAAACCAAAAAAAAAGTAAGAAAATAACTCAAAGGCAACCAAACAAACGACCGACCAGCAACCAATAAACAAGATTTTGGTTTATGAATGAATTTAAAATTCAAACAGCAGAGAAGTGCAGGGTAAGCAGGAAGAAGTGGGGTGGGGTGGGGTGTAAGTGGGTGGTGTATTGGTTGTGTTGCTTGACTTGAGTTGGCATTTCAATTCATTTTGCTATCAGCAGCACTTTATGGCCCCAGCTCTGCTTTCGATTGTAGAACCGAGTTGGGTCAACTATGTATAAACAATTTGATTATGTTTAAATTTTTGTTACGTTTTCTGTTTGTTTTTAACGGTTCTTAAGGTCTTCATTTAAGAAAAACTACAGATTAACTTTTGTCTGGCATTGAAAACTGGTTCCTGGTTCCAAAAATAGATTATCTTGTCGCTGAAAATATAAGGCTCATAAATATTCAACTGATAACTGAGTATAATCTATATGAACAAATTGTTTAACCTTATAGTTCATTGGAATCGCAGTTACAGTAACACATATTCGCTAAAAACTAGTTTGCTTATCCGCAGACACGAAATTAACGCGCTTTTCTAATTGAAACCAAATTATTATTTTACCTTTGGGGCATTCTATTAATTTGTTCAAACATGTGTGCTCAGACCCAGACCCAGACCCATTAAAAAGATGAAAGCAATCCCTTTCCGTTTACCATTTACCATTTACCATTTAGAATTTTATGTTTTGGATTTGTGTGTGCACAATTGGATTTGTACCTTTTTTTATGATTGCGTGTTTATTCCAATTCCAGGAAGAGGCTTAGGCGCCAAAGTCGACTCAGAGATACCCAAAACTTAATGTAACATTAACAAAATCTAATAAGCTCTTGATTTCGGAGCACTTTAAGTGGAATTATTTTGGAAAACCTATATACCCTTTGCTCCCGCTAAACAAAATTAACTGACAACCTTTAATGACCTACTGACTTGAATGCGTCGGATTTTATAACTCCCCAGAGGCATTTAAATGAGTTATGTTTGTTGCCACCCAAATATGTGTGAGTATTTAATTCGCTCTGCGATTGCTTCACAAATGGAATACATTTATCGGCTTACGAATGATGCCCATATTTTTGCTCGGGGAGATAAGAAAATAGCCGTGTTTGCTTGTCATCAACATAAATTGCACGAGCAGCGTGTAAAGTATGATTTATAAGCAAGCTGCTGTCAAATCGAATTGCATTTATAATTTAATCAATAAGCGTTATGTCCATAATGACGAAGCAGATGCATATTGGACTCAATTAATTATTTTAAAGCATACACAAAAAAAAATATGAGCATTTCATATATATATATATATATATATATATATATATATATATATATATATATGTATATATTTATAGAAAATCAGACACTTCCTGTAATCAAGTTTCAATTGTCGACTACTCAAATAAACTGAAAACATCCCGTTGAAACCGGTATTCGCAAAATAATTTTTTACATTTAATGATTTTGTAATTACCCATAAGTAGAATAATATTTCAATGGCACTTTTTGTTTTTATTGTGCGCTATTTACGAATAATATAGTGAGAGTGAGGCTCAAATTGGGTTGCGCTTGAGGTCTTTTTTTTAACACCACTTTGGCGTTACGTGCTAAAAGTTCTTATAATGTATAAAAAAAAGCTATAAAGTGTTAACATGTGAGCTGAAAATGTACAAGCACACACACATGGCCACAACACACCCACACACACACACCCACACACACACGAACACGAATACGAACACACCCACACAGAGACAAGAATCCGTAAAATTTTTTGCATGGATTTTACTATTTTTGTTTGCAATTTTTGTGGACTGCTTTTGTGTGTGTGTGAGTGTGTGGGTGTGTGCTGTGAGTGACTATGTGTGTAAACATTCGCGCTCTAATAATTACGCAAAAGAGTTGGGCTATTTACAAGTATTGACCGTATGACGATAACATACATATTTCTGTGCCGCATTTACAAATTAATATTTGATGGCAAACAACATACAAAAAACACACAGAAATTTAGCTCCTTCACCCGCGAGGAGAGTGGTCCAAATGTGGCACGGCTTTGTGTGCAGTGTAATTCACAATAGAGGTCAAAGGGCAGCAAAAAACTGCGATTAATAATTGCGAAACAGTGGTTCAGATAATTTAAATAAATAACACAAAATACAGTTTATTAATTGCCATTTTTTTTTCTTTATCGATTCATGTTTATGAAGTTGAATTAATAAATTTTTTTTAGCATATTTATTTTGGTATTTTTGGTACAATTTGTTTACCCTTTGATGGCAAAAAACGTTTTAGTTAATATATTTTTTGTATTTACTTTGTATTGCCATAGACTGCATACAGTGACTGCTAAAGAAATGCAGACTGCCGCCAACCAGTGATTTCGTTTGGTTTGGCTTATTGCTTTTCAGATTTTGTGAGTTGCGATAATTTGCAGTTGTCCGACATTGTTGGCAACAGGCGCAGGACTAAGCCCCGCCCAAAACGGAGTCACAGCAAGTTAGCACTTCAGCTATAAATGTGGCCTGCAACGCGAATCGTGCAAATAGTCAGTCAGCAAAATGATAGTGGATCACATCTATTCACCTGTCAGTTCGGATATACCGCACACGTTCGCTGTCAATGATACGCGAATCGAGGGAACACTGTACTGCGGAGCCCATTTCAAGTGCATGGAGACATTTGCAAAAGTTTTTCACTACCAGCTGCGGCTGGATCATGTGGCCACCTTGCCCCCGATTACCGAGTTGCAGGAGCAGATGGCCGAGGGAGGCTACAATGTGTCGCTGCACGGTGTGAGCATCAGGACCATGTTGCTCGATTCCTCATCGAATGTTAAATACAGTTATCCCATCGAAGTGGGAGAATATTGTGTCGCGATTCCCCTGGCACCGGAGCTGCCCAAATGGATGTATGTGGTGTGGCCATTGGGTCAGTACGTTTGGACAACACTCCTCCTTGGCATCTTCTATGTGGCATTCCTGTTGCGCTACAATCAGTATCCGGAGCGCATTTCCAGCTCGTACAGCCGGAATCTGCTCCAAGCCATGGCACTGCTTATGTACAGTCCCAATATGAATGTGCCTTTGCCGTTAATAAGCCCACCCATAAGGATGATCATCTTCTACACGCTGCTTTATGCCCAGGGATTTATAATATCCATTTATTACTTTAGTCACTTCACAAGCTACAATATGAAACCGGTTTTTGTGAAGTCCATTAACACGTTGCAAGAGCTGAATGAGTCCGGGATGCGCATCATTATACCAGATACTTTGCTGGAGGAGCTGCAGATTGTACCATTTGCGGATATCGCCTCATTGGAGGCACAATTTGAGCCACGCAGGTGACCGGCCTATCAGGAACTGCTCACACATCCATCTAGGAACTATGCTTATGTGTTCACCCATGATACATGGAAGTTCTTCGATCGGCAACAAAGTGTGCTAATTCAGCCATATTTTCAAATGTCCAAGATCTGCTTTGGGGGCGTACTCAAGGCGTTTCCCCTCCGAAGGGCGGCACCATTCGCCTCGGCCTTGGATCGTTTCGTGTTGTATGTGCGTGAGGCAGGTTTCTGGAAATATTGGGAGGATATGTCCTTCATCTATGCCTTGCGGGCCGATTATGCAGACATTTTTGTGGACAGCTATTCCGTGGAGCCATTGAACATGGAGTTCTTTACGATAGCCTGGATTGTACTGGCAGTGGGTATACTCACAGGCCTTGTGGTCTATGGCCTGGAACATTTGTGGTGCCGCAGGGAAAGTGAGAGACTAAGAGAGACAGGTATTTGTACTAGTTCATCGAGTGAATTGGAACATAACGAAGGAAAACTGCTAGCTTAAAAATATGTTATTAAAAAACAGGGTATAATCTAGTCGAACACAATCGGTAGGCCTTCAAAAAATGAACTGGCTGCATTTATAGCAAAACATGATCCAAGGGATTACAAAAACAAATTACTTATCGTATGTTTGACCAGTTCGTAATAAGCTCATTCGTTATGTAAAAATGTAATATCATCGAACGAAATCGATTAAATCAACTTTAATGTTCCCATTTGTTTTAATTGTTATGTTCCCGATAAAGCTTGTATTGTGTAACTGATCCCCTGGGTACTTTCCTAAAACTACAAATACGTTTAAATGCGTAACAAGCCGCCAACATTGCGTATACGAGTCGTGTGCTTCTTGAAGTTCAGTCATGAATTTATTGAGAGCAATACTTTGCATATTCATATTTCAATGGGGCAATGCCTTCAATTTGAAATATATTAGCAGATTAGTACTAACTTTTAATAATTTTGCTGCATTTCAGGATCTGGGGTGGTACATTAGCCAGCAACTGGACGGAGACCATATGGATAATGTGGAGAAGTTCATACGTACAATAGACGATGCTTTCGAATTGACTCAGATAGTTAACACGAATAACTCGGAGATGAGGGCAATCTTATCAGCTGTTAGGCGTAATCAGGCCAATTTTGTGTTCACCAACGGACTCAATGATCCCATCCTCCAGGTGGCCAATAAGGTACTGATCGGTAGGCACTTCAATCTACTGATCATCATCATAATGGACAAAGTGAGCGATATGGAACTGATATATGATATTTGTCGCTTCCTCAACCGCTATCAGTACGATAATTCCCTACTATATTTCGAGTCGGTCGATGGGATCAATCAATTGTTTGGCGCCAGCGGGTATCCACAGCTGACGATCGAAAATCGCACAGACCTGCGAAAGTTTATGCAGAAGAAAATGAAAGAGGTTTTAAATCTTAGCAGGAATGTGGGTGGATATCAGTTTGCGACACCAATGCGAGAGGACGTACCACATCTATTTCGTGTGAGAGATCATTATGAGGGAAGTACTTATCGCATCATCAACACCTTTGTGAAGCATATCAATGGCAGGTTTAAGGAGTGGGAATTACCAAATGATGCACTGGGTGGAAGGGCTGTCAACATGAAGCAGACACTCCAACTGGTAAGGGAGCGAAAAATTGAGTTCTCAGCCCATGCCTACGCCTTGTTTATGCCTGACGATGAGCTGGAGAAGAGCTATCCACTGTTGGTGGTCCGCTGGTGTCTGATGGTGCCATTGTATAATAGTGTCTCCACCTATTTCTATGCACTGCAACCGTTCGATTGGACTGTTTGGTTCTTTGTGCTAGGCGCCTTTCTACTCTTGAGTTTGCTGGAGCTGCTCTGGCTGTGCTTGGGTTCGGCGAATGCGGCTGAGGGACCCACTGTCGCCCTGCTCAACTCCTATTGTTATATAATCAATATATCCACTGGACGGCAGTTGTTGCACAAGCCATCTGTCATTCGCTTCTTGCTGCTGTTTGCCGTATTCTTTCATGGCTTCTTTTTGTCGGCCAATTATACTTCGACTTTGGGCAGCATTCTAACCGTCAATCTCTTCCATGCTCAACTTAATACTATGGATGACATTATAATCGCCCAGCTTCCAGTCATGATCATCGACTATGAGCTGGAGTTTCTGTTACAAGCACACACTGAGCTACCAGCGGAGTTCAGTAAACTGTTGCGACCTGTGGATAGCGGCATTTTTGCTCAACATCAATTGAGCTTCAACAGCTCCTTTGCGTACTTTGTCACCGAGGATACCTGGCAGTTTTTGGATGGCCAGCAGCAGCATCTGAAGCAGCGCCAGTTCAAGATGAGCGACATCTGCTTCGGCTCCTATCACCTGGCATATCCCATGCAGAAGGATTCATCGTTGTGGCGTGATCTGGAATACTTTACGTTCCGGGTGCACTCGTCCGGGCTGGTTTACTACTACGCCCGGCTCAGCCTTGAGTCTGCTATGCATGCGGGATTAGTGCAACGATTGCAGGAGAACAAGGATTTCGAATCGGCGGGTCTCCAGCATCTGGCTATAGCATTCTTTTTCCTTGTGACCATGTCGGCGATTGCAGCTATCGTTTTTGCTTTGGAAGTGTTGTTAGCACGCAACTCGAGAACTTAATTCTTTAATTATATATACAAATATACAAATAATAATATACAAATTTAGATGCTTGTCGACATTTAGAAAATTGGACATTTATATTTTAAAATGCAAAATAAATTGGAATGCAGAACGAATGCAAATGAAATATTTAATTTAATAATAATCTCAATGTGAATTTGCGCGTATTTTGAATTCCAGTTGACCTCAATATATGGTAGACATATATTTTCATTTAGATAGAATAAGTTTTGCAAAATATAATGCATAATTGTCACTCTACAAAAGCAAACTGCGTTTTGTTTTAGTGAAAACAAGTTAAAAAAAAATGCTAATAAGTTCAAGACAAATCTTTAAACTTATCCATTTTCAATTCAACATTCAACATAAAAATAGACGCACTTAACAAATGGTGTTATAGCTGAAGATATATATTTTTTATTGTAAACATGTGTCTTATAAAAGTAATGAAACCTGAAAATCCTCAGATTGCATATTCATCGCCTACTGGCTCTCCTCCGTCTTCTGAAGATCCTGCGCAGTTTGTTGTACGACTTCAGGCAATACTCTTCAAAGACATGCTGATGCCACTTCATCTCGAGGACAAAGGTGAGCCCGGCGAGAACTAGTCCAGCGCACCAGGTGCGCATCATGCTGGAGAAGAAACTCATGCTGAGCGGCACCGGGTGTTCATTGACAATCATCCACTGATAGACCCGCATATACATTGCCTCCCAGAAGGCCTCCCACTTCCAATAATGCTGCAGACCCGACTCCTGAGCAATCAGTATAAACTCCTGCAGCGGTGAACGCAGATGCGAATCCAGAGACAGGGGATAAACATGATAGAAGGGACCCGAGCAGATTGAGGTTAGCTTAAACACGGGCACCCTCAGATTCCGCTGCAGCATGTCAATCGTTTCCCAACGATCGGAGGACATAAAGTAACCATACGTTGTGTTTAACTTATCGCGATGACCTTGAAGAACACGAGTCTCCCCCATTTCCACTTGCTGCATGAATCGTGGCGAATACTGTTCCGGCATGCTAGCGAGTGCTTCATATTCATAGTCCGCAACCAGTATCCTCAGGTTGGCGTCGATCACATCCTGAATGCTGTTGACTTGTTCCTCCTGCAGTGGAGTTGTAAAATAGCTGGTCATCTTGCTGACATACATGTTGGAGCCAACCAAACCCATGATGGAGAACATGGCAAACAAGTATCTCATCCGTAAGGTGGCTATCTTGATGACCGCAATGGGCGGCATATTTGTCAGGCTGCAGACGCACTGCAGCAGTGCGGCACTGAAATCCCTCGGACGACGTGGCGTACAAATCCATATGGAAACACCCATATAAAATATGATTGCAATCAGGACAAGCCAAACATTATCTTCTAATGCTTCCTTCACGTATAGCTCCTGCAGCGAGTTGTTTCTAAAGGGCACCATCAAACACCAATCATTGATGGCAATGGGATAACTAAAGCTCGCCGAATAGTTGGCAGCGAGATCCGTATAGGAGTGTATCAGGGTCTCATAGACACCTTGGGACACCAGTTCCAGCAGATCAGGTAAATCGAACTCTTTAATCATTATGTCTGCGCTCGTATCCTTCAATGTGGCATTCACATAATCCAGAAAACCCAAAAACAATTTTGCACTCGAGCCAAAGATAGTTTTCTGATCCGCACCCTTAAACACCCGGGGCATGTCGTACATGACGGGTGTGCTCACCACATATTTGTGCATATTCCTATTTAAAGTACGAAAGAAATCTGCAGCCTGCCAAACTTGCGTATAATTCACAATGTTCTCCGTTGGATACGGATCCAGCTGGTAGACATGTTCACCAATGGTCAACAAGAAGGAGTAGATGAACTGCTTCTCCCATGCCCAGCGCAGGACATTCTTGAAGATGTCCGAGAACTCGGTGAATGTGGCAAAGTTATTGTGAATGTCGGCACTGCTCAAATAGGGAAAGAGTATGAATATTGTCTTTAGCCATCGCTTGTTGGTGAGTGATTTCGACGCCACTTCCATAATGGGATCCGCATGATCTGTTGTTAGGACCAGGACCAGGGATGGTGTGCTAATCATATCCCTTATCCTGTTACTTATTCCCTCATTGTTCCTTACAATTATGCGGGGTATCAGCGGAAAGATCAGCCACATCTGATTGAAAAAATGTACTGCGCCGGGTGTGCTTAAACGCAGCTTCTCCGTTATGTAGAAGATTAGAGTATGAAAATGATGCACTCCATCGATGCTCTGCACAATTTTTAATACAAATGTAGTGTTTATCGCTTGCAACACCTTGGTGCCCTGCACATTTGGGTGCGGAGTATTTAACATGAGCTCCATATTTATGGAACGATTGTCGATTCGCAACTGAAATGCAAGGTTGACGTGTCCAATCCAAGGCGCATTCCTGCCTTGCGTGTGGTCCACTTAATTCCTAGAGTTGATGGTGTTGATTATTGCATTCCAGCACCGAAAGCTTGGCATTTTCGACGAAGCTAAACGCAACCAGCCACGAGCTGTTTATTGGCAGGCAATCAACATTGTTTACATTGGCCGACGGACAGGAGCGCCAGCAGAATATAGGAAGAAGGTCCTTTACAAATATATTAGATATGCATTTTTATTTGCACATAAATCAGAGCTTTACGGAACTCCTAATTCCACAACTATTTGCAACCCCTTTTTGGGCCTCTCTGTTAGGAACGGCGTCTCTGTGTGCAAAAAATGAAAGAGCAGCTGTGTTCGGCATGCCGACGCTGAAATACCCTTGCAGATCAGAGAACATCTGCCCAAAGTCAAACCAACCGACATTTTCCAAGCAATACAACTATAGGAGCTATATGATATAGAGTAGTTTAATCCGACTGACTCCGATTCAGAACTGAGTCAGTTGCATATATAATTAGATGGGAAGAAATATATTAAGATGCCATCTTCAATGCGTTACACACACGTCAAGATTACACTGACAGGGCAGGGTATATAGGGTATGAATCAACATGCTGTTGTGTGTACTTGTTTATTGACTCATAAAAAGCGAGAAACCCTTTTATTTAAATCTTATCTCAAGTGCAAATCGTTCACATTGGCTATTTAGCCGTATTTATGCGCAAAGTTCCATATAATTGGACAAATCGTTGCTGGACATGCAATTTGACTTAAAGACTTAAAAGCTTGACGCTTAAAGTGTCATTATTCTGGTACATGGGCCTCGTTAGCAATTAAAAGTATGCACGCACACACACACACACACACACACACACACACACATATACACACACACAGAGAAGCACACAGGCGCATTGATTTCACGTGAGCATTTAAAATGTGTTGCCTACTTTTAGGTGTTCGGTTACTTAACGCTTTCTCTGTGGTTGGTTGTAAGTGGACATCCTTGTTGCACATTCTTCATTTAGGTTTAATTGATGTGAAATATTATAATTAAGCCAAAATGCTAGCAGAGCTGGGTAAGCTTATCGAGTTGCGTTCTACAGCAAATGCAATTAGCCAACAAACAACACACACGACACACAAGCAGAGAACATACAAAAGCCAGCTTAAAGCATTTATGATTGATGCTGGGGCCAAAAGGTTTTTCGCGCCAATGCACTTAACGCTTGCTATTATTGCCCATAATGCCATATTGACAGAGTTTGTTGCCTGCTTTTTTGTTTGCTCGATGATTTGTCAAATTCGGGGATTTGCTGCTTATGTAATTGTAATGCGCATTACTGTAAGTCAATTTCCAAAAGCAATTGTTGTCACATTTCCAGAACCTTTCAAACACACATACACACACACACACACACAGACACATTCCTACACTTACACACGCATAGTTGAGTATCGTGCGAAGCAAAGCAGCTGGCCAACACCTGAAGCTACACTTCACTTGGCTAACGTGTTGGTTGGGCGAAATGTAAGTGACGCAAATAAAAAATAAAGAAACGAAATATGCTTAGAGACATAAGACAAGCATTTCAGCATTTCAGCATTTCAGCATTTTATTTTATTTTATTTTTTGGGTATGTGGTTTTTAATGTGTGCGCCCCAAGCGCTAAAACACATTAAGCCAGCTTGTTGAGCCGCCATTCGCTATTTTTTCATTGGTTCATTTCAAATGCTGCGCTTTCTTATTGTGTGTGTGTGTGTATGGGGTATTTTCACACTTTCTTATTTGTCAGTGCATGATGAAGAAAATATTTAAGATGATGCCACAGCTTTGTGTGTTGTTAAGCGAATAATTGCATTTATTTATACTTGTATTGCTCTGTGAAAGCGTTTAATTCGTTAAGCGTAAATGGTTGAGTAAAATGAACTTTCAGCTTATTATGTTATATGAAATATATAGTAATTAACACACTCAAATCTATATACTCTGCAAATTAACTTATAAATTTCACAACTCCATTAAAATTGACTTTTTTTCTTTCTTTGTATCTCCATTTTTATTTTGTAGTCCAACAGAAGTATCTTATTTCAAATTATTTTAGTTACACTTTTTCCACACAGCACAGCTCTAAATGTATCATGTGTAAATATGTGTTCCGCTATGCATGTGTGTATTTCTGTGTGTGTGTGTGTGTTGGTATGTGTTTTGGTGTGTTGTTATGTGCTTTTGCCATTTGGCAGTGGAAGCGAAATGTTGCGAGTGTTGCAAAAAGTAGTTGAAGCGAAGGCCCTCGAGTTGTTTCTTGTTGCCCGCCTGTTCACGTCAAGTGCCAGCTGTTGGCCTCCTGCCTCCTCTGTGTGTGTGTGTGTGTGTGTGTGCTGGTGTGTCCTCCTCCATCCGACAGTTGGGGCTGCACATTCGACATTTAGCGTCGCCCACACGGTTACCGACGCCCTCGTCTCGGCCCCTCTTGTATGAAGTGGCGAGCAGGTGTATTTGACTGGCACCGCAGCATGTGTCGAAACATTTCAACCGCTGGCCAGACGTGCATCTGTGTGTGTGTGTGGGTGGGTGTATGTGTCCGTGAGCGTGTGTTTGGCAGCAACTAACTGTTAAGCGAAATTACCGCAATCTCCGCACGTCGAACAATTTTTAATGCTGAAAAATGTATTTTCTAATTTTTTGCTCTTGCCAGAATGTGTTTTCTCTTTTCTCAACTGACTTGAAGTTTATTTTGGCTTTTATCAGTTTTTTTTTCTGGTTGTACAACAGGTGCAGACAGTAAGTTTGTGTGTGTGTGTGTCTGTGTGTGTGTTCATTAGCACCGACTGTATTATTAATGAAAAATAATTATTTTGCAATTGAAACTTGTTGCCAAACCAGTTTTAGCTTTAAGACTTTCTTCTTTTTTTCTTTCCTCAGTGCGATTTATTTTTATAATTTCTTTTCTTTATGGCATCAATTTTGTTCCTTTCTGCTTTTGCACCTGCTTTGATGTGCATCACTGGTAAATGCAATTTGCACATAAATATCGGAGAGCAGCTAATTTTCAATATGAAACCGGGCAAACTTGCAGCTCGCAAGAGCTTTGGCAAAAAAGGCAATTTCCGTTTTTTTGATGCATTCTTTAATGGGCCCAGTTAAGCGGATAGGTGTCGAGTGGAGTCAACTCACGGTATGGGGGAGGGGGAAGTTGGGTGTGTGTGTGTGTCTGTGTGTGTGCTTGTGTGCAGCAGTGTAGCCAATAAGCCATTATGCTAAAAGTTTGTATGCGCGCCAAGGAAAAATGTGTGTGAGAGAAAAGAAAAAATGCTTTTAATGTTATTCGATACGAGAATGAGGCTAAAAACGTTAGAAATGCCATTATGTGGCAATAACGGAAAATACGGAAATTCCTATATGCCTGAGTAGGCAAAAATATAATGAAAATGCAAGCGATCTAGAAGGTGTCTAAGAGGCCAAGGAAATAAGCTTCAGAAAATGAACAAGGAATATCAAATATAGTTAAAAATAAATAATTGCTAAAATTGATTAGTAAAATGGAGAAAATGTTAGAAGTCTAAGGCTATTACTCTATTTGATATTTTTATAAGAGGTTAATTATTTAGTACTATATTTTAAATAACCCAAACTTATAAAATAAATCCGCAACGATAATAAACAACAACAGGTCGCCAATAATAATAATAAGCCAATATTTTAAATAGGTCAAACTGTTAAAATAAATCCGAGACGATAATAAATAACAACAGATCGCTATAAAATATTTAATAGCATTTCTTAAGGGATGGAATTTTTGAATTATGAATACGGCACACGTGAGTTACGCGTCTAGGAACTTTGCCGAGCTGCTAAAACTTCACCAAAATTAATTACGCACGAAATTTAAGTGTATTTTGGCCAATGATTAACTTAATTATTATCATAAGCAATGCGAAAAGCTGTTAAAGCTTTGGCAGCTGCTCTCTTAACCACTTGGCATTTTGGCAGCTGGCGGAGATTTCTTTTTCGGCTTTGCCTTTTTTCGCTGCATAATGCAGCCATTTTATGCAGCAGCAAAAACGAAAAAATGTTAAAAAAAAAATATGGAAGAAAACATGGCAGTGCTTGTGCTTTTGTCTCATTATCTCTTTTGGCCAAGCAACAATTGTTGTTGCTTGCAGGCAGACAAGAATCGTTTGCTAAATGAGTGAAATTCCCGATTTTGTTGTTTTTGGAATGCTTTTCCTTCTGCAGCTGTTTTTTGGGTTGCACTTTTATAATGTTTGCAATTAAACTAATGAAGTCATTTGCGCTGCCGCTCACAGACCTTTCCCCCTTTCCTTGTTTCCCCCTTGACGCCCGGCAAATCCCACGTAACTCACAGGTTCAACTTTTGCCCGTTGGAGCTCCGGAAGTAAGTTACAATTTCTTCAAATTTCTTCAACTTTTCCATGTGAAGCAATTAAGATTTTTGCCATTTTCCTTTGGTTTTCCCCATCATTTATTTATTTATATCGAATCTGTGCAGTCAGAGTGTCATACTTTGACACTGAGTAATATTAATTGGGCATTTTGCTGTTGGAGTTTGCGATCACAGCCACGACTGCCACTGAAAATACAATATATAAAATACTGAAAAGGTCAACATTTTTGTAGCTAAAAAGGTCAAATACTATCGAAGAGCTTAAAATATTTAGCATCATTTCATTGCATAAAATCATTTGCAATCTAAAATTATTAATTTCAGGTTCATTTTCAGCATCAGCAGGAATTGCTGAATTCTACTAGAAAAAGCTCAACATACTTTTATTGCACGCCAAACAAGTTTTCGTCACATCATAAAAGTATGCAACTAAATATTTTGGGCCTTAAAATGGCCCGCAACAAAAAGTATGCACTGCTTTTTAATATGTCCCAAAATTTTTGTGCAGCAAAGTATGCGTTACTTTATTTTTTGCAAAATAAACAGCGGCCTGCTGCTGATTTCTGTGCGCCTGGTACTTGGGGCTGGAAATCAACCAAAATTTATGTCTTTTGCTCGAAACGCAAATCAAAATCGAATCTGCCGGCAGCTTTTAAAAAAATGTTGAACAGCAAAAAAATTCTACAAAAATACGGGTAATTCGAAAATCAGTAATTGCGGACAATAATGGAATTTGAGGACTTCTGCGAGTGTATTTTGATTGTCATAATTTTGAATAGCAACTTTTCATGCTCATCGATAGCGGTTTGACCCAGTCGAGATTTAGCGAATTTTGGCGTCTGAAATGGCGACAAATGCCGATAAATGTTGTGCAACATTGAGCTGATTTATATCCGACAGATAATATAACTCTATAACTTAATTTTCGAATTACGCGTATTTTTGTAGAATTTTTTTGCTCTTCAACATTTTTTTAAAAGCCGCCGGCAGATTCGATTTTGATTTGCGTTTCGAGCAAAAGACAAATTTTGGTTGATTTCCAGCTCCAAGTACCAGCCGCACAGAAATCAGCAGCAGGCCGCTGTTTATTTTGCAAAAAATAAAGCAATGCATACTTTGCGGCGGAATTTTTTTGGGACATATTAAAAAGCAGGGCATACTTTTTATTGCAGGCCATTTAAGGCCCAAAATATTTAATTGCATACTTTTACTATGTGACGAAAACTTATTTGGATTGCAGTCCAAGTATGCTGAGCTTTTTCTAGTAGTATTCTAATACAAACAAACAAATATTGTAAAAGCAAAACGAAATGCGAATAAATAACAATTCAAATTAAATATTAAATTAATGAAGAAAATCTTTTATTTACAGGTGGGTGGCTGGGTGAACTTTTTACTTTACATATTGCTCTTGACAGGCAACGCTGGCATACAAAAAACTCTTCGGAAAGCAGAGTTATATTATCTGTCGGATATAAATCAGCTCAATGTTGCACAACATTTATCGGCATTTGTCGCCATTTCAGACGCCAAAATTCGCTAAATCTCGACTGGGTCAAACCGCTATCGATGAGCATGAAAAGTTGCTATTCAAAATTATGACAATCAAAATACACTCGCAGAAGTCCTCAAATTCCATTATTGTCCGCAATTACTGATTTTCGAATTACCCGTATTTTTGTAGAATTTTTTTGCTGTTCAACATTTTTTGAAAAGCCGCCGTCAGATTCGATTTTGATTTGCGTTTCGAGCAAAAGACAAATTTTGGTTGATTTCCAGCTCCAAGTACCAGGCGCACAGAAATCAGCAGCAGGCCGCTGTTTATTTTGCAAAAAATAAAGCAATGCGTACTTTGCGGCGGGAATTTTTTGGGACATATTAAAAAGCAGTGCATACTTTCTATTGCAGGCCATTTAAGGCCCAAAATATTTAATTGCATACTTTTACTATGTGACGAAAACTTATATGGATTGCAGTCCAAGTATGCTGAGCTTTTTCTAGTAGTATTCTAATACAAACAAACAAATATTGTAAAAGCAAAACGAAATGCGAATAAATAACAATTCAAATTAAATATTAAATTAATGAAGAAAATCTTTTATTTACATGTGGGTGGCTGTGTGAACTTTTTACTTTACAGATGGCTTTTGACAGGCAACGCTGGCAACGCTGACACAAAAAACGCTTCTAAAAGCAGAGTTATATAATCTGCCGGATATAAATCAGCTCAATGTTGCACAACATTTATCGGCATTTGTCGCCATTTCAGACGCCAAAATTCGCTAAATCTCGACTGGGTCAAACCGCTATCGATGAGCATGAAAAGTTGCTATTCAAAATTATGACAATCAAAATACACTCGCAGAAGTCCTCAAATTCCACTATTGTCCGCAATTATTAATTTTCGAATTACCCGTATTTTTGTAGAATTTTTTTGCTCTTCAACATTTTTTTAAAAGCCGCCGGCAGATTCGATTTTGATTTGCGTTTCGAGCAAAAGACAAATTTTGGTTGATTTCCAGCTCCAAGTACCAGGCGCACAGAAATCAGCAGCAGGCCGCTGTTTATTTTGCAAAAAATAAAGCAATGCATACTTTGCGGCGGTTTTTTTTTTTTGGACATATTAAAAAGCAGTGCATACTTTTTATTGCAGGCCATTTAAGGCCCAAAATATTTAATTGCATACTTTTACTATGTGACGAAAACTTATTTGGATTGCAGTCCAAGTATGCTGAGCTTTTTCTAGTAGTATTCTAATACAAACAAACAAATATTGTAAAAGCAAAACGAAATGCGAATAAATAACAATTCAAATTAAATATTAAATTAATGAAGAAAATCTTTTATTTACAGGTGGGTGGCTGGGTGAACTTTTTACTTTACATATTGCTCTTGACAGGCAACGCTGGCATACAAAAAACTCTTCTGAAAGCAGAGTTATATTATCTGTCGGATATAAATCAGCTCAATGTTGCACAACATTTATCGGCATTTGTCGCCATTTCAGACGCCAAAATTCGCTAAATCTCGACTGGGTCAAACCGCTATCGATGAGCATGAAAAGTTGCTATTCAAAATTATGACAATCAAAATACACTCGCTGAAGTCCTCAAATTCCATTATTGTCCGCAATTATTAATTTTCGAATTACCCGTATTTTTGTAGAATTTTTTTGCTCTTTAACATTTTTTTAAAAGCCGCCGGCAGATTCGATTTTGATTTGCGTTTCGAGCAAAAGAGACACATTTTGGTTGATTTCCAGCCCCAAGTACCAGGCGCACAGAAATCAGCAGCAGGCCGCTGTTTATTTTGCAAAAAATAAAGCAATGCATACTTTGCGGCCGAAAATTTTTGGGACATATTAAAAAGCAGTGCATACTTTTTATTGCAGGCCATTTAAGGCCCAAAATATTTAATTGCATACTTTTACTATGTGACGAAAACTTATTTGGATTGCAGTCCAAGTATGCTGAGCTTTTTCTAGTAGTATTCTAATACAAACAAACAAATATTGTAAAAGCAAAACGAAATGCGAATAAATAACAATTCAAATTAAATATTAAATTAATGAAGAAAATCTTTTATTTACAGGTGGGTGGCTGGGTGAACTTTTTACTTTACATATTGCTCTTGACAGGCAACGCTGGCATACAAAAAACTCTTCGGAAAGCAGAGTTATATTATCTGTCGGATATAAATCAGCTCAATGTTGCACAACATTTATCGGCATTTGTCGCCATTTCAGACGCCAAATTTCGCTAAATCTCGACTGGGTCAAACCGCTATCGATGAGCATGAAAAGTTGCTATTCAAAATGATGACCATCAAAATACACACGCAAAGGTCCTCAAATTCCATTATAGTCCGCAATTATTAATTTTCGAATTACGCGTATTTTTGTAGAATTTTTTTGCTCTTCAACATTTTTTTAAAAGCCGCCGTCAGATTCGATTTTGATTTGCGTTTCGAGCAAAAGACAAATTTTGGTTGATTTCCAGCTCCAAGCACCAGGCGCACAGAAATCAGCAGCAGGCCGCTGTTTATTTTGCAAAAAATAAAGCAATGCATACTTTGCGGCGGAAATTTTTTGGGATATATTAAAAAGCAGTGCATACTTTTTACTGGAGGCCATTTAAGGCCCAAAATATTTAATTGCATACTTTTACTATGTGACGAAAACTTATTTGGATTGCAGTCCAAGTATGCTGAGCTTTTTCTAGTAGTATTCTAATACAAACAAACAAATATTGTAAAAGCAAAACGAAATGCGAATAAATAACAATTCAAATTAAATATTAAATTAATGAAGAAAATCTTTTATTTACAGGTGGGTGGCTGGGTGAACTTTTTACTTTACATATTGCTCTTGACAGGCAACGCTGGCATACAAAAAACTCTTCGGAAAGCAGAGTTATATTATCTGTCGGATATAAATCAGCTCAATGTTGCACAACATTTATCGGCATTTGTCGCCATTTCAGACGCCAAATTTCGCTAAATCTCGACTGGGTCAAACCGCTATCGATGAGCATGAAAAGTTGCTATTCAAAATGATGACCATCAAAATACACACGCAAAGGTCCTCAAATTCCATTATAGTCCGCAATTATTAATTTTCGAATTACGCGTATTTTTGTAGAATTTTTTTGCTCTTTAACATTTTTTTAAAAGCCGCCGGCAGATTCGATTTTGATTTGCGTTTCGAGCAAAAGAGACACATTTTGGTTGATTTCCAGCCCCAAGTACCAGGCGCACAGAAATCAGCAGCAGGCCGCTGTTTATTTTGCAAAAAATAAAGCAATGCATACTTTGCGGCGGAAATTTTTTGGGATATATTAAAAAGCAGTGCATACTTTTTACTGGAGGCCATTTAAGGCCCAAAATATTTAATTGCATACTTTTACTATGTGACGAAAACTTATTTGGATTGCAGTCCAAGTATGCTGAGCTTTTTCTAGTAGTATTCTAATACAAACAAACAAATATTGTAAAAGCAAAACGAAATGCGAATAAATAACAATTCAAATTAAATATTAAATTAATGAAGAAAATCTTTTATTTACAGGTGGGTGGCTGGGTGAACTTTTTACTTTACATATTGCTCTTGACAGGCAACGCTGGCATACAAAAAACTCTTCTGAAAGCAGAGTTATATTATCTGTCGGATATAAATCAGCTCAATGTTGCACAACATTTATCGGCATTTGTCGCCATTTCAGACGCCAAAATTCGCTAAATCTCGACTCGGTCAAACCGCTATCGATGAGCATGAAAAGTTGCTATTCAAAATGATGACAATCAAAATACACTCGCAGAAGTCCTCAAATTCCATTATTGTCCGCAATTATTAATTTTCGAATTACCCGTATTTTTGTAGAATTTTTTTGCTCTTCAACATTTTTTTAAAAGCCGCCGGCAGATTCGATTTTGATTTGCGTTTCGAGCAAAAGACACACATTTTGGTTGATTTCCAGCCCCAAGTACCAGGCGCACAGAAATCAGCAGCAGGCCGCTGTTTATTTTGCAAAAAATAAAGCAATGCATACTTTGCGGCCGAAAATTTTTTGGGATATATTAAAAAGCAGTGCATACTTTTTATTGCAGGCCATTTAAGGCCCAAAATATTTAATTGCATACTTTTACTATGTGACGAAAACTTATTTGGATTGCAGTCCAAGTATGCTGAGCTTTTTCTAATAGTATTCTAATACAAAAAAACAAATATTGTAAAAGCAAAACGAAATGCGAATAAATAACAATTCAAATTAAATATTAAATTAATGAAGAAAATCTTTTATTTACAGGTGGGTGGCTGGGTGAACTTTTTACTTTACATATTGCTCTTGACAGGCAACGCTGGCATACAAAAAACTCTTCGGAAAGCAGAGTTATATTATCTGTCGGATATAAATCAGCTCAATGTTGCACAACATTTATCGGCATTTGTCGCCATTTCAGACGCCAAATTTCGCTAAATCTCGACTGGGTCAAACCGCTATCGATGAGCATGAAAAGTTGCTATTCAAAATGATGACCATCAAAATACACACGCAAAGGTCCTCAAATTCCATTATAGTCCGCAATTATTAATTTTCGAATTACGCGTATTTTTGTAGAATTTTTTTGCTCTTTAACATTTTTTTAAAAGCCGCCGTCAGATTCGATTTTGATTTGCGTTTCGAGCAAAAGACACACATTTTGGTTGATTTCCAGCTCCAAGTACCAGGCGCACAGAAATCAGCAGCAGGCCGCTGTTTATTTTGCAAAAAATAAAGCAATGCATACTTTGCGGCGGAATTTTTTTGGGACATATTAAAAAGCAGGGCATACTTTTTATTGCAGGCCATTTAAGGCCCAAAATATTTAATTGCATACTTTTACTATGTGACGAAAACTTATTTGGATTGCAGTCCAAGTATGCTGAGCTTTTTCTAATAGTATTCTAATACAAACAAACAAATATTGTAAAAGCAAAACGAAATGCGAATAAATAACAATTCAAATTAAATATTAAATTAATGAAGAAAATCTTTTATTTACATGTGGGTGGCTGTGTGAACTTTTTACTTTACATATTGCTCTTGACAGGCAACGCTGGCATACAAAAAACGCTTCCGGAAGCAGAGTTATATAATCTGCCAGATATAAATCAGCTCAATGTTGCACAACATTTATTGGCATTTGTCGCCATTTCAGACGCCAAACTTCGCTAAATCTCGACTGGGTCAAACCGCTATCGATGAGCATACTTTGCGGCGGAAATTTGTTGGGACATATTAAAAAGCAGTGCATACTTTTTATTGCAGGCCATTTAAGGCCCAAAATATTTAATTGCATAATTTTACTATGTGACGAAAACTTATTTGGATTGCAGTCCAAGTATGCAGAGCTTTTTCTAGTAGTATTCTGTGCGCCTGATACTTGGGGCTGAAAATCAACAAAA